>JAMKCH010038014.1:0-14546 GCA_023653785.1 Ophioderma brevispina | reverse complement strand
TAAAACGGCCGACTAGTAGCGCAAAATAACATGCCGCTCTCGATAGCATAACCATCAATTCATGAATTGATGTTAAAAAGATGTGACCCATGATATTCTTTTTTTCATGCAGCGCAGGAATTTTGATATCCGATGTACCGTTTGAAAATATAGCAATACGCTGATTTTTTCGCATAGTAATTGGGAGCTATTTGCATAATCAATTTGCCTGAAATACGCCCAAAATCTAATCAGGTAAAAAACTCTTCAGCCCGCCTCCACCAAGTTACATCATTAATACGCCTTACAGAACTCCAGAAAACTTGTAGAGGCCTTGACGGAACATTTTTTCATAAATATGCAAATTAGATACGTTAGCGTCCTATTAGCATATTTTTATGCCCAAAATCTAATCGGTCCAAAACTCATCAACCCGCTTCTTTCCACCAAGTTGCATCATGGTCGCCATTAAAGAACTCCAGATAAATTGTGTACAACAATGGGTTAACATTTTTACACCGACAGACGAACGGACAGACGGATGCTGCTCATTTCGTAGTCCCCGTTCCGAACTCGTTCGGCGGGGACAAGGGACAATAAGCGATTTTGTAATTAGATTGGGATCCCAATTGGACTTAAAGGTGCAACGAGAGATTTTCAAATAACTGTGTCCTGAAAAAATGTGTGAATTCTGATTTTGGCACTGGTGTACCCTTTATATCCAAAATATCACCACAGTAGGATTAATGCTGAGAACTGTTTCGTTGGTACAAAATAGCGCAAATACGAAATTCAGCCTAAGTTTTCTTTGAAATAAAGCTTACAAAAATCACCTTTTGTTTTCACTTTAAAGACATTCTTACGCAAAATACAAGGTAAGAAATTCTTTGAGTGTCTAATCAATGGGCCGTACATGCATAAAAAAATAGTAATACTTATAGTGAATAGTAAAGTAAAAGCATTTGCTTGTCAAACAATAAAAGTAAAGTGCATAGCTAGATTTGGTATGCATACCTTTACCTTTTACTTCTAGTAAAAGTGCTAGTACTTGCCTAGTATTTACTTCTGAATCAGTAAATCTTTGTGGTCAGACTATAGAACCCTTGCACAAAAGGCCATTCAAACATATAGAATGTCCTTGAGATAGCTTCACCAGTTACTAACAACTTTCATCTGCCACAGCTGTATTGAACAATTATTGGTTTCTTTTTGGGAAGCCGTGTGGCATTGTATAGGGAGGACAACCTCACAAAGATTTGAATTAATACTCTTTCCTGTATTTCACTAACAAAAATGAGGCACAGAATGCATTATACGTGTAAGTCAGCATTTTGCATGTAGGTGTTATGTTATCCACATTGTATGTAAGTATACGGCCAAGGTAGCTCTGTAGCTACCTTGGAATTTTCAATCATCTACTAGGAAAACTCTAGTACATACTTGGTTTTTGGGGCATATCATGGAAGGATTTACTACTTTTTCAAATTAAAAGGTTGTTGAGCAATGCTATAGTAAAAGCGTGAGTAAAAGCTTCTCCTACATTTTATGCATATACATTGAAGTAATACTACATTTTTAAGTAAATAGTATTTATACTTTTTATGCATACGTCCCATAATGAAATCACTACATAATGACACCTTACATGGATGTCAAAATCTCTCGTTGCACCTTTAAACTGCAAAGCTGGAAATGCACGGTTATGTCTGTCCATGATGGAGTAGTGCCACCTCGAGAGAATAACCTTAACTTGACTTGCCTGACCCACATAACACAACTATGGATGAGCGTAGACATGTACATGGCGCTATTTGCACATTGAAAAGACGTTTTCAGCAGCCGTTGACTTATTATCTGAGATGTGGGTGGCCGATAATAATTATATCAATTACAAAATTCTTCGTTTGTGACACATAGACATTTTCGAGCTACCAGGTGGGTCACAGGTGGCTAGTTTACTACCAGACCAATGCAACATGTAAGCAAATCTCAAATTTTCTGAAAAATTGGGGGCGCGCTCAAAAAATGTGCTATTATTGCTTTAAACTTTGCCCTGAACAGAGGGCAATAAATCCATTGTTAACAAAAAACTTTTAGTACAATATAATATTTTAATTTCTACCAATTAAAACCAATGAAAAACAATAGACAGGATAGAATCGTGGGAGATATTTCTAGTTGAAAGAGCATTTTTTTAATAGTGTTTGTTTTCAAAACCAGTGAACCGGAGAAGATAGGATAGGATGTACAAAAGTAGTTTGCCATTTAGACTTTGAACACCAACTACAAGGTCTGCATTTGTTTTGAGACACTCTGCAGATGACAACTTATGGCACTTTTAGTGATCGAAGCCAAGGAGTAAAAAAATACATCATGGTCCCCGGACCGCGAGTGTCGTCTGCGTTGCAGTTTTGTGAATGGGGCCAAAGGTCACATGAGGTCACCAAGGTCACATGAGGTCACCAACATGTCACCACACCCTGCCCCTCCTTTCCACCAAGTTACATCATCGTAGACCTTACGGAATTCATACGGCATGCAATATATTAAGGGTTAACGTTTTGACCACAGACACACATACGACCAGATTAATCCCTATGTGCCTTCTTGCAGATGACACAAAAATGCAGAAGTAGCTTGAAAATGATGGGTAAGTTCATACATTTCTTGTAAGGTTTTTTGTTCAGATTTAAAAAATAATAGGAAGAAAACAAGTGCTGAACTGATATGAATCTTCATTCAATTGTGTCTGTCCATATGAATGGAGACTTCCATCTAAATGTCCCATTTAATCCTAATTAAGTTACTTTTGGTTTTATCACTTGCAAGGTGTGCTAGGATATCTATACTTGTTATGAAAGTAAACTTTTAACAATTTTGTCACAAATTTGTTCGATGCAAATTTGAAACTTAAAACGTTCCTTGTATTAATTAAAAATCACTTAACGTTTCTCCAATCAAAGGATGAAATGAGTTTTAAAAAAAATGCAAATTCTATCTCCAATTATGTCTACAATACTAATTTAAAACATTACTTTCCTCTAATTACATTCAACAAGGGGGTTTACATTTATATTATACAAGCAACCACTCAAAATGCTACATAAATAATTCATTTACCAATTTAGAAGGTCATTTGTTATCACAGAGTTTTGAAAGTGAAGCTTTTAAGCAACAAATCTGTAAAAGGGATGGGTGTCCTTGAGTTTCCCATCTCCTTAATTAACTTTTCTGAAGTATTTTGTCTGCCTTAGGATATGAAGTAATGAAGTAATGAAGTCCTTCTAAATGCAAATCATTTTTGTGAGACGCCTAAAAGTTTCCTTTCTTATCTATTCAACACTCTGTTAACAGCATTTGATGAGGTAGAGAAGTTAATTTTCAAAACATTTTCATATTGTTTTTACTGCTTTATTACTTTTGAACAAGCCCAATTGCATAGTGTTTTTCTCTTATATTCCGTATAGCAGGATTTTTCTATACTGAGCACTCATTATTTATCCAGTAACAATGTTAGCACTGACTTAAAAGACTAGACTGTATTTTTCATGTTGATTCTAATCTAAATATGTTTAAAAAAATGTATAATTTTGACATTTTTGAATCATTTTGAACCCTGATGCTGGTATTCTCAAAAAGAAGTCGAGCTATAAACCTGGGTTGAAACCATGCTTAGACCTTAATGAGTAGACCTTTTTATTTCAATATAGTACGAAAGTTGAATGTAACACTATTTCTCATGGATGGACAGCCTTAGTCCTCCATGACTGGATTTTTTCCTTTTAACATACTATTAGTGTGTTTCTATTGAGACCAATTTTCTGGTATACACCAGCAAAGGGATTAAATTGGCTCAATAGACACAGTCGTTTTCTGGCATTTTCCTGCTTATACCGATGAAAGTTTTCACTGGTATTTATCTTTCTTTGGAAGGACAATGCCAGAGAAATTATCTGGTTAATGCCAATAGAAACACACACCGTTCAGGTAGAGTGCACATATTGTTCCTACGAGTTCTGATTTTATGTTCCTTTTTTAAAATTGGTTATCTATTATGGTTGAAAATACTGCAGCACGTAATCCAGCATTCGTTTGGACAACCAAGGGAACTTAAGTGCTGATTGCAGAATAGAAGAAGCTGGGGACAGGCTGATATTCAGTGAATTATAGATCGGTAGAAAATGAAGTAGCCTACAAAAATATTACAGCACAAGCTAGCAAGATCACCACCCACAATACAATGCAATTGACCTGTGCAGATGACCTTTAGCTGGTAAAATTACAGCCTGTGATGGTCGGTCGCATTTTCCGAAAAAAAAACTTCTCAATAGAAACTTCGTACTATTGGTTCACTCGTGAAGGACTAACCTTGGTTTAACCCTGGGTCTAAAGTTAGATCCCTTTTGAGAATATTAGTAATTCTATTCACAAAGGTTTAAAGGAGGACGACCCGATTTAAGTACATAGAGTTTTCCTCTTGAGAGAATGGCCTTCACCTCAAAACCCCATCTGTAACGTTTCGTGCCGATATTTCAACCTGTTTTTATGTGAGAGCTAAAAACATGATTTTATGATCCCCACAAAGTGTTGTGTAAAATTGATATTGATCAACCAAAATGGAGCACATTTTAGCTCATAACATCCAAACCACACATTCTTTAGCCCTAAGATTTCACAGGGTAAATAAGAAAAATACCAAAATTTTTACCACTTCTGATAAAATCTGGTGTTCTGGGGGCCAAGGCTTAATTAGCGATCGGACCATGGCCCTTTAAGATGCCAGGTTAGCATTGGAATGGGTATTCTTGAAATAGACCTTCTGGAAGCACATTTTCTATAACTCCTACTCAATGCCAAAGTGGAACCATGAAACAAAGAAGAATTGCAAAACCACAAGTTTCTCTAAAGTTTTGCAGTCCTGAATGTTTTATACTGTCCAAATGATCTTAGGTAATTTTAGAACTGAATTGTGAATGTAAATGATAAATTTAGCAATGCTCATTGTTAGAATGAAAAACCCTGTCATTTGAAAGCGATGTTAAATTTAGAGGAATCATTACATTTATCTCTCTCTCTCTGCTTTCTCTTCATGATTTCAGAAAATAAATGTTTGAAGAATTGACCTTTTCAAATCATATCCAATTCTAAATGCATGATTGTAAATTTACACATGAAACATGCTCGCAGTTATAATAGCTATAAGATAATTGCCAGAAGTAATGACATGAATCAGTAATTCTGCTTGACTATTGAAAGCACACTTCTGTTCAATTTAATGACAACATTAAAATGAATTCGTGCTTTTGTGGGGAGACCACAGAGACGACCAATGAGAGAATAGAAAGATGTACTGTACAAATAAGAAAGAGAGACAGCACATACAGGGGACGGATCCAGGATTTGAAAAACGTCAAAATTACCAGGGGGCTGAAAGGCTAAACTTGTCCAAAATGGGCTGATTTTGCAAGGTTTTGCAGAATTACCAGGAGGCACATGCCCCCTCCCGAGGGAGGGAGGGAGGTTTTCAAGAAACTTTTGAAATCATATTTATTTTGATGTATTTTTTGCACGTCTCTCATGCTGTTATACAGCATTAGTTTGTAGCGCTTTGATCATCGTCTTGGATAAAGCGCGATATAAATACTTCTTGTATGTATGTAGGGAGGGAGGAAGGGAGGGAAACCATAACTTAGAAACCAGGAACAGCAGCTATAAAGCCCTTCCCATAATGCAACAGTTTTATAAACAAAATATCTGGAAATTGGGGGCACTGCTCAAAAAAATGTGATGTTATTGCTTTCAAGATCTTTCAAAAAAGTTTGGGATTATGGGATTGGTTTAAAACGTTCTCTGGAGCAATACAATAATTATGAAAAGCATTAAATGGCATGCCATAAGATGAACATTTGGCATCCATCAGGATCTTATTCTCATTTTTAATGGCACAAGTTATATGCATGTTTGTGATAAGACAAACTCTGTAAATGCTTGACTATTGACGACTTGCTAAAAATGGTCGAAGCAAGCACATTTATTAGCACACCATATGCGTTTTTAAGTTACCAATAGTGTCTGCATGTCACTTTACAAATATTTATGTGGACAATAGCCAGACACTTGAAAATTAGAATGCTGAATGTTTTAAATGGTTGATTCCCTGTATTGACTTCAGAGCATCCTGTATGATAATATTTATTGCTAGTGTTATCACAGTATCCAATTGGTGCCAAGAGGAAATATAGGGTGTCCTGAGGAGAAAGAGATACTGGGCATTTTAATATTTTCTGTTTTTTGTAAGTCTATTATCTAGAAACACAAATAACAATTAGAATAGTGATCAAAATGTTGGCTACAAAAACAAAGTAAAAGGCTTCTGGGTTGCATATTGATGCATCTTATTTCAATCTGAATGGGACACTGGTTGCCACTTTTGACTCTGTAAATCAAATTATTATTTGGTGAACAACTATGATGAATGAAATCAAGGTATCAGTGGTGAAGGAGCTGTGTTTTAGTACACTTCTGTACTAAAACACAGCTTTTAGTACATGGCACTGTGATACAACTGAATTTTTTAGCTTTTTTTCAAGATTATCTGGTAACATATAAGCAAACTAGAATTTCGCGGTTCTCGGCTTTCGCGCTCGCTATATTCAAAGAGTATAAGCTGTGGGCTGCCCCATGACCTTTGACCCTGGCACATGACCTTTGACCTCATCAACATATGAGGGATCACATGGTGCACCTATGACACAAGTTTGGTTCCAATTGAACTTCAAGTTTTCAATTTAGGTCAATTTTACATTTTTAGCCCATTTCTCAACTTGACCTCACATGACCTTTGACCTCAGCACATGACCTTTGACCTCATCAACATATGAGGGATCCCATGGTGCACCTATGACAGAAGTTTGGTTCCAATTGAACTTCAACTTTTCAATTGAGATCAATTTTAAAAAAACTTAAAGGTGATCCTCATTGCTCGGACGGCATATATTAAGCTATATACCAATGGAAAGCTTATGACTTCAGGTTGCCAAAAATATCTTTTCCAAAAAAAATAATCGTATAATATAGCCGCTATAAACCAAAAACTAACCCTATATTTCGTTGCGATTTTACGCCCAAAAATACGCTTAAGCTTTCCTTCTCTGACCTTGGCAAATTCATGTGACGTAGGCGGTTGCACAAGTCTTGTTGCGCAATGCATCTTCCAATAGCTTCCAATGTAAAGGAACCCCAAATCGCTCCTCTTCTCCTGTGTTGAATTTCGCCAATATAGCGATAAATGTTGGTTGACTAGGTTCCTTGATCTCTGTAGATTGGTAATTATAATTCCCGGCTTCATAAGTGTGCAAGAAATGTGAAAAAATCGCTTGAATTCTCATCGCTTACGATGAATCTTGAGTAGCGAGCAGAGCTCAGAGGCCGGCTGTGTTTACATGAAAGTGCGAGATTTTGACCACCACTCATGCTACTGGAGCATGAAAAATAAATAGCTGCCTTTGAGGTTAGTGAGGGAGACCTGCCCCTGGAGCATGGGTGGTGGTCAAAAACTACTGCGTGCGTATAAAGACTCGGCTCTTCCATTGATTTACGTTACACCCTCTTATGCTAACCGATGGAATTGCATGGTATAGGCGCTATCAGGGGGAGTAACGGAAAATATCTTAATCTACTTTTCTCAGACTGAGAAACAGTCACTCAATTATGGTTATTGAACCTTTTTTAATAAATCACTGTTGGCTTTGCTATTGGGTTTCTGGTAAAGTCTTGGCTCATCGAGAGTAACATGGCGGTAATTACTTTAACTAGCGACAATTTGTTAACCATTAACCATAATAAATTGCAGCAATACTGTGAAGCAAGGAATTCAGTATGTATAAAATGCCGACTGAACCGCCTTCTCTGTGGGATAGAGCCATCAAATCTACCAGATACTTCAACAGATAGTTATCTGTATCTGTATTGTTCATAATTCTGATTTAGTTGAGCAAATTTTAGAGAAAACAATGGTAAGTCTTCGAAAGCGCAGAAGTGATACAAGCGAATGGGATTTTGTTTACTTGCATAGACGATTACACAATCGGTAATGTCACCACCTCACAGCGCCCAAGTCAATAATATTGACTTTCGCTGAAGTGGTGTTGCTTGAAAGACGATTTTCATTTTGGCTCTTGTAACCAAATCGTGAGTAGCATAAATATGACACCGTTACATATAAAATCGTGATAAAATAAGCTTTCCATTGGTATATAGCTTAATATATGCCGTCCGAGCAATGATGATCACCTTTAACAATTTAGTGACACACACATACATACATTCACACATCCACACATACATCCACACATACACACGCACAACGGATTGCTAAGTGGTCCTGCCAGCTATAGCTGGCAGGACCACAAAAAGGAAGGTGCTAGAATAATGAAATGTGCCTACAAAGTATACACAGAAATTAAATGGAGCTGTAGTATAGACCATTCCTATCAATGGCTGAGTCAAAATAAAATGCCGGCGTTCCAACTTCCATATTTGGACTAATTTCTAGGTGAGAGGTCAAGTCGATACTGAAAAGTGTTATACTGTACAGTTAGAATATGTGTGTTACATTCTTTTCCGAGCATTACATTACCACTACCTTAAAAAAATACAGCAAGAAAACTTGCGTGATCCCCCTGGCAAGATGGCAGTATGGAATATGAGCTCAGATGACCTTTGACCTTGGTCCATGACCTTTGACATCATCCACATATGAAAGAACCCATATTGCAACTTAACCCCAAGTCTGGTTTCAATCGGACTTCAACTTTTCGAAGAAGACTTGAAAAACAAAAACGTAACCAAACTGGAACATACATACAGACATAAGCGCTATCGCAAAATCCCCTTCTCCTTTTCAAGCCGGGAGATAAAAATTGGACCTGCAAAAGTTTTAAGGGAGTTGTAACATGAGACCGAGTAAAATTGCTAATACGGATCCATCTAGAATGTGACCATGGACATGTTGCAGTATCAGAATGCATTGGAGATCTGATGGTACTGTACAAACCACTACAAGCTTGTCAAATTTGGCCATTCTATCGCAAGAAATGCAATGTAAACTGGTTTAACAGCAAAACCATTTGTTTTGATTTTACTTGTGAAAAAACAAGCTTACATAAAGAGAATTTACCATATACACATAAACAGCTCAGTTATCATTCTTGAATTTGTTTTTGTTGATAACAGTATAACACTGAGTCTCATTTTCAGCATCAACTTGACTTCTGACCTAGAAATTAGTCAACATATTTAAGTTAAAAGTACCATCATTTCATTTTACGACCGAATTTGGCCATTCATAACAATGGTCCATTATCACAAAATTTAGACCATAAAATTTAGACACTACTTTTGCCTACCTTGATATCAGTGGTCTCCCCATCCTAAATATTTAATGTCAGATTGTTACAAAATATGAATACTAATTAGAATCTGAGACTAATATACCTATATACATTGTTGTGACCCATTCTGGTGCAATCTGAAGCCTATTACAGCTACAAAAAATCTTACTTTTTTTTACCCGGGGTGCGTACACTCCCTCCGCACCTCATGGATATGCCCATGGTCAGAATGAATTTTATACATCCAATTTAAATACACTTCTCTGTCAACAATCCATTGATTTCTGTAAAGAAAACCCTAAATTGTCAGTTGGTGATAGAATACAAGGCATGTACTGCTGTGCCTCACTTGCAATTATTTGATGAAAATTTGTCAACTTACTTCTTTGAGCCTCAAATATTAAGTTCTGAAAGATCAAAGATCCAGCTTCACACCCCTATCCAAACCAAAGTTGGATGCCCGTCACCTCAGGTTCGAAAACTTTGAACCATACTTCCTCCACATGCAATGTTATTTGATGTACACTGACTTGATAACAAAACACACCTAAGTCAAGTTTTGCTCAAGTGATGCTCCTAAGATTCAGCAAAAGTTATGTACAAATTTATCATAAAATTCGCAAGGCTGATTACAGGATTCAGTTGCAAAAACAAGATGGATCTTGTCACATTACAATAGCATAGTTTCCAATGACAACATTAAGCTCATGCTCATCACGCTAGCCTGGGGAGAGGGGCTCAACTTTTTTAAGGTAGGGATGTGCAGCTTCTGAAGCAAAACTTTTCCCAAAAGGGGACCTTAAGAACTGGGGGTCTTGGGAACTGCTGGAGAGACTCAAAAAGGGGGTCTTAAGGGCTGCACATACCTGTACCACTTCCCAATGTCAGTGCCCCCGGGACGCTAGCATGATAATAGATGCACATATTGCCTATACACAAACAGTACATTGTGGTTTAATAATGCTCTATGTCAAGCATTGAGAATCTAAGGTCAATATTGGATAACATTTAGACAAAGTTTATTTTGTAACAATGATCTGCTTGAAAAAAACACTATTGCACAGAGCCAAAACCAAACCCTATTTTGCTCAAATACCTTGTCAGGCCAGACAGCATCACCAGGGGGGTACCCAGGCCTGGAGGACCTTGGGGTGTGGTTAGGGTGCAGAGAACCTCTAATAAGCCAAAATAGGCTGATTTTGTATAATTTTGTGCAAACCCTCGGGGTGCTGGCACTGCCCCCACACCCAGGCTTGGTACGCTGGTGATCACTCATACTTCTACTCATACTAAGGGGGGGGGGCATAACAAACTGACTGAATAATACAATGAAGAATAATATGTAATATTCTTAAAACTGATTCTAATTGAACACTGTATTGGTATGCATCCACTTTCTGGATACCCTGTATATATAGAACCCAATGATACAATCAATGAACTGTTGGTGGATAGTTACATCAGGATACCACAACATGGAACAGCATCCTGTTCAGGGTCACTAAAACATTTTTTGCCACATGGAAGAATCTCAGAACCAGTAACTTGAGCGATAGCAAGACTACCAAAAGACCCATTGACCTAGAATATGCCTACTTCATGACAAATACCATGTTGCTAATATAGTAAAATTAGTAAAGAGTATGTAATTTTAAGTCAATTTAGTAGGAGAGTAGATAGCATGCAATTTTAACATATATCATGAACCATGTTCAACATCATCTTCCAGGTAAAAACAAAAAAAAACACTTTTGTTTCCAGTAGGCTGCACACATTTTTATTTTGGAGATTTTCATTTTTTTTTAATGTAAACTGAGCTGAGGAAAAGACAAGAAAAGCCTAGGAGTAAATTTCATTTTTAAAAATATGAGTGACCCCCCAAATTGATATTTTACTTTTATAAATTTTACATTAAAATATGGTTTGCAACTGTTTTGACTTACTATTTGGTGTGATTTGAGACATTTCTGGGTTAATTCCTTCTAAAAAATATTTTAAAAAAAATTAAAAAAATCATCGCGGTCCCCGGACCACAAGTGTCGTCTGCCGTTGTGGTTTGTGAATGGGCCAAAGGTCACATGAGGTCACCAATATGTCACCCCACCCCGCCCCCTCCTTTCCACCAAGTTAAATCATCATAGCCCTTACGGAACTCATACGGCATGCAATATGTTAAAGACACTATCAGTGATTATCCCGAAAGATCAACAAATATTTAAAATATGTAGGAATAGCTTAAAAGTGAAGGATAAGTCTGTAGGACTCCCATTAGGTATATTTTCCAACTGAAAATTGACAGATAAGGAAGAAAACAGCAATGTTCAGAGATATGAATCCCCATTCAATTACATGTTGTAGTTATTGTCTGTACGGACAGTAATGACTAAAATATCCAATTGTGTCCTTATTAGGCTGCTTCTAGACTTATCACTTGCAGGGTATGTTAGGACACCTATACTTGTTCCAAAAATGCAAAAATCTGATTTTTGATGATTTTTTTGATTTTCTGATATAGCAAATCACTGATAGTGCCTTTAAGGGTTAACATTTTGACCACAGACACAAACACACACAGATACAGGGGCGGATTTAGAGGGGGCGCGCGCCGGGTGCGCCCCCTCTATTTTTTGCAGAGCACAGGGCGCCGGGCGTTGCATAGAGCGCCGGGCGCCCTGCAAATCCATAAAAATGCCTTTTTATGCACAGGGCGCCCTGTAGATTTCTAAGAATTATGGTACAGGGCGTCGGCCGCCGTGTAGATCTAGCTTTGTGGGCGCCCAGCGATCGCAGTATGTTCCTCCCCTGCTCTTCAGAATTTCAAACAACTGACTGGAAAATTTGGTGCCCCCTCTATTGAGAAATCCTGGATCCGCCCCTGCACAGATACACAGACATACGACCAGAGTAATCCCTATGTGCCTTCTGCAATTCTTGCAGACGACACAAAAACTGCATTTTGCATTTAGGTTTTTGGGCTACCTACTAGAAAGAAACTTTTGTTGCCTCACAAGGTGGTAATTAATTACATATGTTCACATATTTCAGTTAGATCTTCATAGTCTCAGCTCATAACACCATTAAAAAGTGTAAAATTGTTTATAAATTCTTAATGATTAGATTCTTGAACACAGTCTGTAGGATTAATTAGAATCCCACAGTATTGGTAAATAGAAGACTATGTCATCAGCATACCTGATCTTGAGGAGAAAGTACACACACACAGGTGTATGTACTGATTGAGGAGTAAGTACGCAGGTGATTGTGTATACTGATTGAGTTGTGTGTGTGAGGATAAGACAACTCAAGGAGTTTGACATGTACATTAGTTTAATGTATAATTATGTTAGAGTTTAAAGCCACACTCAGTCATCTATTTCCAAATATGTTAAGTCAAATTTTGTTTGTAACCAAGAGTGTAGCATCATAGAAACAAATTAGTTGTGCCCAAAAATACACATTAAGAGCAGCATTTTGTAAACAAGGTAAAGCAACCCTTATATTCCGTAATCCTAACTCGTCATAAGTGCAATAGCTACCATGTGATACATCTGTGTGCTGCCATGTGTTAGGATGACTTGATTCATCTTTCCTTGAGTCAGTGGCTCTTGAAATGGTTCTTCAGGCAACACAGTCACCTGAAGAACCATTTCAAGAGCTACTGACTCAAGGCTTGGCATAGTAGTAAGTTTGATGCAGGGTTGTGAGAGACAAAAACAAGGAAAAGGGGGAAAAGGAGTAAAAATGCCAAAAATAAGCTGAACATCAAAGAAGCAGCTAGAATTTTGGCACTAACAAAATTTCAAAAATGAGGAAACCCTCTTAAACGAGGAAATTTCACACCCCTATTGTTGGTAATTTTTGACAAATGGCAGGTATTGCACATACAACCTTTTTGCATTCACATGACTGTAACCATAAATATGACCATAAACACTAGCCCATTGTCCATAAACAATAATCTTATCACTCAAGTTATAAACCTAATTCTAATCCATAAAACCTATATGAAATCCAGTGTACCATATGGAAAAGTTCATTAAATTATTGTGATGAGCTTTATAAAATTTAATGCTGTAGTTTTGTCAGATATTTTGAACCTGCCATACCTAAAATACACTTTGCCCAATGGTTCCATATGCCTCAACATTTAGACTACTGGTAAACATCACCACTTCCCATAAATGTACCCTCCTACAATGCTTAACCACCAAATCATATTTATAAGCTGATCTATACTCTTCGTCAGTAATTCTGAAACAAAATTCTGGCTACGCGCGCATAAACCCGGAAGTGTGTGACGAACGCTTGACAACAGGAATCCAATACGCAATTCAACAGACGCGCGCATGACATTTGTTTCAGAAATTATGACGGCGATTATAAGCAGTTAGGCCAAAAAAAAAAAATGGTTTGTCTCAAAGCTGACGCGCGCGTTTGTAAATTTCGCCGAAAATTGAAAAAAAGTTATGCGGAACTTTTTTTTATTTTTTTTTTTCAAAAAAAAAAAGTCATGAACTCCGAATTTTTGTTGAAAACTGAAATTGTGAAAATGCACGATTCACGCAATCTGCGACTCTCGGCGGTGAACTGACTATTTTTACGTTGACGTGAGTGCAGAGACGATACTTACTGGGCACCAGCGTGTGAAGTGAAAACACTCCACCACCAAATATATGGCAATATACTTCCGGTAAAGTGTGCAGGCTCGAAACTGGTGGAAACTGGCACTAAAGTGGCTGTTTTGCGTTGCATATCGCAAAACCAAATTGGAAGACCCCCATACATTAAATAACATATTAAAGTTTTATCGATGTGCAATCCATTGATATATGATTCCTTGCAAAATCTTGCCGTTTCAGTTCAAAATCGCGCATTCAAAGGTATATTTACGTGTATTTCAATGCGTCACTTTATTTACTGGTGTGCGGGTCATAGGTCAATTGCAACGTCGCGTATATACATGTGCTTCGGAAAGTAACGATGGATACAGTTATTCTTAAAGTTAAAGTTGAATCTGCAACTATAAACAAATGGATCCTCCACAAAACTGATAAGAACAAAACTCTTAAAGATATTGCAATTGAAATCTTGTTTGGGGGAAATCCATGTGTGGATCTGAGGCAGGAAATCGCTGATGTTGATACTGCCATGACTGCAGAATTCGATACCATGGTA
>JAMKCH010038013.1:0-15169 GCA_023653785.1 Ophioderma brevispina | reverse complement strand
GTTAACAAAGTGTCAGTGTCAGAAAATGCCAGATAAAAGGTTTAACGCATGGTTAAAGACATAATTTCACACTCAAACTTGAAACCTTATCACTTTTACAGGGGGTCCCTCTGTACTACTATGCACTACTATGTGTTTTGCATACCTTTTGTAGGCAAAACTGTTTGACTTGGCAGCCATTTTGAAATTCAAGATGGCTGCCACGTCCAAATTATCCGTTGTTGTTAACAATGTTATTGGATTTATGAACCCTGAAACGTGGGTATAGCCTCGGGCTATAGACACCAGAATCATGAATTTACTGGTATTAGAGACCGGAATGTGGGCAAAAAATGTCTTCCCTTGGCGGCCATTTTGAAAATCAAGATGGCCGTCACATCCACATGATCTAATGTTATTGTATTGAGTTTGACACCCTCCAACAATAGGTTTAGAAGGTGGAATTACGTTTGTAGGTGCTTTAAATCCAAGATATAACATATTATAGGTTCAAAATGGCGGCCATTTTGAAATCCAAAATGGCTGCTTATATGCGATTTTAAAAAATGCCAGCATTGATTTTCTGTTTCTGTGACAGCTAAACTTTAGAAAAATGAAGAAATATCAAATCTCCATAAAACGCCAACAAATAATAATATTTGAACATAGTTAACTTGACTAATTGTTCAAATTATGCGAAGCATCCCAACATGTTCTAGAGGTGATTGTGATTAAAATCATGTAGTTGCCAACTTTGTATTACTTATATATCGTGTAGAGAAAGGGTGATGGATTCTGTCTGACCGTCGTCTTAAAATTGATGAAAATTTTAGTGTTCCGCCATTGCGATTGCGCAATCCACCCGCATCACTATCGTGCATGATTGTTGTTGGCTTAGTTATGTTGCATGCATGAGGCTGCATACACGGCCACTTCATTTAGGATAGATCATTGTGTTATTATCATTATTTCTTTTATTTTTTTAGAATCATTGTGAAGATGATATTCTGGTTTTTCAGGTATTTTTGCAATTGTTTCATTAATTTTATCTTTGGACTTCGATGGTCAGTGTGGAATCAATTACCCTTGTTGAAACTCTGAATGCGCAAGCGTGCCGAGTCGCCTCGTATTACGGGACGACTAGGAGTGTGACATGCAAATACAAAGCCGATTCATTGAAGTATTCTTTTATTTATTGTTATTCCTTCTTAAAATTTGGGGCTAGGAGTCTTTTGTTTTTTTTTATTTAGATTATTTAGGGATGTTAGTTGAATTTTTAGGGAGGATCATATCACACTCTCAGACCTTATTGTAGTTAGGATTCTATACATGTATTTTTTTTATTCCACCGTTGATGTAGGCCCTTTTGTCCTGTTTATTGTTATATGTAGTTAGGGAAGTAAAGGGAAATATTTTTTGATATACTTTACAAGTTGGATACTTGTAACCCTCAGGGGTAGAGCAAATACCTAATGGAGCTTTCGGATTCAATATTTTTTATAGATTCTAATGTAGAGAATTTTTGAGGTTTATAGATAACTTTTGATGTTACATAGAAGGTTACAAATAAAAACTAATAAAGTCTCAAAGAGATACTGGTAATACGATAAAATAAAACTTTTTATTTTGTTTGATGTATAATATTCAGGATGTGGTAATTTTAGAATTAAATATTTCTTTAGATTTTTTTAAATTGATATTGAATAAATATTAATTTTATTATTAAATGGTATTAATATGATTGCGTTACATTAAGATTTTATGTTATTTTTTATTTGAAGTGTTTGGTACTTAAGCTTTTATGCGTAGAGAATTATTTGATCTTTTATGCTTGATTATTTTTATGGACTAATGTTAGTGCCATGAGTTAAAGACACTTTGTTCAGCCTGAGGTCTTTGCAGATAATCTTAGGCGCCAAATTGTAATGATCTTATTATGGCCCTCAGACAAAAGAAGGATACGAGGCAACCATAGTGCGTTTACGCATTGTTGACATCGTAGATACAGTATTGTTATTGAATGCGGCCGCGGCCATATCCAGCATAATTCACACACCTCAGAGCGATACATGTAGGAAATGATTTACCACAAATGGTTATTTACAGTTTATTTGTTTTCTTCTTTAGCAACACTTTCCGACAAAGGTATATCGGGGTAAAGCGAAACTTTGAAACTATATATGATAAATTAAAGTTATTGCGTTGATCATAATGTTGTTGAGAAAAGCTTTCCCTAACCCGCCTTCCTAATAAAGTATCAGTGAAGCCCATTTACAACGCACCAGTCTATTGAATGGGCATTGGTATATATTTGAAAAAAGTGTGTCTAGCCCGCCTTCCAATAAAGTAATTAGGAGCCAATACCCGCGCCCCCAAGACAAATTAATGGCATTGATAACATTGCTGAGAAAAAGTTTCCCTAGCCCGCCTTCCCCATAAAGTATTAGTTAAGCCACTATACAATGCACACCCTACTTCTGTACTATAATTCTATCTACATGTTTTGAGGTCTGGATAAACACTTATCACCATAACAGACTTTGAATTTGATTGCTTTATATACAGTAACGCCATATTAACACTTAGTGACCAAAGGGTTTTCACTCCCGTTGGTGCCCAAGGGGGGGGTTCCATGGGACCCCCCCACCCTAAGGAAACCACTTTCCCGAGGGCATTTTTGCACGAAATTTATACACATGTGAAGGGTCATAAGACCAACCCCAAAACTCCCAGCAAACAAATGAATTTTTTATTTTGGCTGCAAATAGGGGCAAAACATTTGTTTTTCAAAACACGCAAAATTGGGAAAAAAGACGGAAAATTCAAATGAGCCTTGCCGCTTACACCAAACATTTTAAAACTTATTTTTATGTTGATATCTATTCTTAAACCCAAATTACATCTATTTAACAAACAACTAGCAGTTTTGAAATGGAATCAAACTGGTATTTTTTACGGGTGTTGCAAATACACGTCATTTTCCCATAGAGTTTTGTACAGTCAACGGTTGGGCAACATCATGATGACATTGTTTTGTTTTCAGCCATAAAGGGTTAATTATAATTTTGTTTATGTTACTATAATTGTTTACTTACATGTATGTGTTGAAACTTATATCAGCAAAACAAATTTGCTTTGGTTCTTCTTGTTTTCAATTCTTTTAGTTTTAAAAAGATTCTAAATGAACTTCCGTTAGTGCCCAAGGGGGGGGGGGTTCCATGGTACCCCACTAATTAACTCATTACCGGGCTTGGACGATTTTTAATTATTTGGTATGAAAAGAAGCGCATTTAAAAGTCAGACCATTACAAAAAATTTCGGCGCAAAAATCCCACTCATAAAGCGGCCAATCGCGAAACAAATTTTTGGGTCCCTAGAACCCCCCCCCCCCTTGGTGCACATTAAGTGTTTATTAAACGTAAAATTCTCGCAATAAATGTTTAATAAGTTTAGGCCAAGTACATAAACAAGGTTTAATCTGCTGAGCCTGAAGAAAATTCAGCGAGGTCCAGTCCTGACATCAAATATGTAATTTATTCCTGCTACAACATGCAGATTATAGAAATAGTAAACCATTTAAAAACCCAACCAATAATGAAGAATCAACTTTGCAAACATATATCACAAAATCCCATACTTAATGCCTTAATTGGCAAATCAGCCACGTTGGTCCAGGATTTACTAATGGCGAAACATCTTACAACTACATATTTTCAATAAAAGCTGACACATGCAATAAATAACTTTAAAGAATAACCACCAAACAAACGAAATGGGTTGGGTTTGGTTGGGAAAAAATATTTCTGTCAAACCAAAACTCATGCACCTGCTCCTACGCTGTCAGAATGCGTTGTGATGCTAACACCGTACCACGCATAGAAAATTATATCCAGGCTAAAGAAACGCGATCATTGGCTGACGCTAACAAAAGCATAACGTTAATTCACCCCTGCTGAACCATGAAATACCAATTAGCATCACAACTAGAATTTCGCGCTTCTCGGCTTTCGCTATTCTGAGGTTTTGGGGTTTGGTTTGGTTCCTTCCGGAACTTATCGGGCGTCTTTGGCATGGAAAGGGGGGGTGGTGTGGCTTTTGTGAAATGACAGTTTAATGCAGATCGATTGCGTGCGTGCGCCCTGGTAGAAGCGGCTCTAATTTTTTTTTCAGGTAGGTTGGGAAAAGGGCGGCCCGATTTCCGAACTTGGGTGCCTGAGAACTTAATCTGTGTTCCAAGGTAGGGTCTAGGACTGAATATTTTTGTGAATATATTGCCGGATTGGGAGCCGCAATTTGGCTAAAGTTGAGCTTTTGAGGCAAAAGTTTACCAAAAGGAGACCTTATGAACTGAATGGTACTTCAACCGGGGTCTCGGAACACAGTATATACTATTAAGATATTGTAAATTTAAATATTTTTAAAAAAAAAAATGCCACCAAAAAAAAACAATATGTCATGTTACAGTAATACTCTAAAAGTTATTTTAATTAAAACTCCTTGGAAAGATGTGTATTCGGTGAGTGATTAAAAGCCTGGGAATATGTAGGGATAAAAAGCACGGATTACCCAACCAACCTAGCAAACCTGCCTGTAATTTAGGAAAACCATCTTTTAAATGTAATTACTCTTGTACGGTAGCTTATTTCGTTGGGTAGAATGAATGCTAAAAAAATGGGGGCTGTTTTTGGCGTATAATACCGTAAAATTTACACAAGTACAAGATAAATGACGACAAGCAAAGTACATTTACTGTACTTCTATAGTTTTACATTCTTCCACTCAAATGGAATTTTATACACCTTAGTGGATGGGGGTGGGGGGGGGGGCTCCTGGAGCCCTACATCCAGAAAATGCATTTCCCATTGGAATAATTCGGCAAAACTATACTCTGCAACAGAGGCAATATATTTGCTCTAAGACATTACTGTGAAGAAAAAAATAAAACTCTTGATCGTTTTAGATTTAGGGACTGAAATTAATCCATTTTGCCGCTTTCTAACACAGTGTTGCACTATACAGTTTAAACCATGCTTTTATAGTTAAAGGCCTATCGTTATCACCAACAATATTTGAAATTCGCAGGCATAAGCTGAAAAGTGAAAGATTGATTATGTACAGATTCCCTCATAAATTATCTTTTCCAAGTGAAAAATTGACATAAAATTAAGAAAAAGTCAGAGGGTTCAAAGATCTACGAATCTCCATCATTACGTGTTGTATGTAAGTGTCCGTTGTCCGTTCGGACAGTAATGACTAAAATATCAAATTTTGCCTTATTCGCTGCTTTTCGGTCTTATCACTTGCAGGGTTATGTTAGACAACCGAACCTTTGTCACAAACTGGAAACATCATATAGTTTGATATTTTTTTTTTTTCGATTTTCTGATTTAGCAAATCACTGATAGATGCTCTTTAAGTGAATAGACCAAATTAAATTGGTTTGGATACGGGGGTGGTTTTAGATTTTTTGGGTGTCCTTTTGTTATTTGTTCATCATAGAATCATCAAAAACATAGATAATACTTATGTAAATAATGCATTCATTTACACCCCAGCAAACAGACACGACAACCCAAATCGCACCACCGTTTTCGTACTACACGTACGCGCACTAACGCACTTTACGCGGAAGCAAATTCCCCGACCACCCCCCCCCCCACCGTTTTCCTTACTGGGCTCTAATTCATATAAATTAGATACCACTCGATAGCTTAGCGTTACTCATTTCTATTGGCATCAATTGAGTACCAACATTGCGTTTGTGCAATATGAAAGTTCACTACATGACGTCATAAGTTGAAGAAGTATGAAAATAGGATGGGAAAATGATATTTCGCGTCAATATTTTACTGACTCAAACAAACTGTTTTTGTGACTTAAGGGCCAATTCTCAAAATGACCAAAATATCAGTTATAGCTTAATTCTCCAGCTCCCCATTTTTCAATTTACACGGAAATGGTCATCCAAATACCTAAACAAATAAGCTAATGTCCTTTTAAAGATATCAAATTGGGCTTTTTTTTTTCTAATTACACATTTTCTTGGTTAAAACTACTTTGTCCCAGCAAAAGCAAATTCTTTATTTTTTTCTATTAGCACGTAGGCCTAAACATTATCAATTAGATCCAGCATGCAATAAACAACATATGCGACGGGCAAGCCTTTGAGTACTTTAAGTGCCCATAAATTGGAGAGGAAAAGGATTTAATATGACCTTTAACCATAACCCACAACACAGTAGCATAAGGTATCAGAATGCGTGTACACATCGTTATGTCCACCCATGCTTACCAATGTTATTTAGGCCATAACCCTTGACACAAGTATTATGGGATATTAGCTGATTATTCGATTCTTTCACACGTGCGCCACAAATTACAGGAATTAGGTGAACTAAATCCTGGATTAGATCGTGCGATCGATTTCACTATATCCAATAACGCCAGTATGACGTATTTTAAGACTGCATCAGGTACAGAAATGAAGTTACAAGCTTTAGAACTATACCAGCGTATTGAGACAATTGACCATAATGTATTATGGGATAGTACTCAATTCTTCCAACGTGGACATATCGCAAACGCGCTTATGACGTAAGATGTGCGTTTTTCCATGTAATACTTTCGGGCGTCGCAACGGCGACAACCCAAGCAAAAAGTCTTCTTCAAAATACAATCATACGTATTCTCCATCTAAAATCCCTATATTACCCTTATTTTAACAATAGGCGTTTATCTATAATATATTTACACCATGGAAAGTACACTATATAAGACAACTCGCCACGACGACGAAAGCAATATGAGGGGCGTCCGCCCCTCAAATAATGCAACCAGAGTCTGAGGGACAGGACATTTTGCTGTGGGCAAATGCGTTTTCTTTCAATCCGTTTGACTTCTTTATAAAACGTTATTGCCCTCAGAAAAAAAAGGATACTAGAGCAACCATAGTAGCATGACGCATTGTTCGACACTCGGTAGGAGACAAGTAACCTTTATGAATGCGGCCGCGGCCATATCCAGACATATTTCAAATCACCTCAGAGCCGATACAGGTAGGAAATAGGATTACAACAATGGTATTTACAGTTTAATTTGCTTTTTTAAGCACACTTTCCGACAAGGAGTATCGGTCTTAAGCCTAAAATTTCGAACTATTATCGAGAAATTAAATTGCGTTGATCAATATGTTGTTGAGAAAAGCTTTCCCTAACCCGACCTTCCTAATCAAGTATCAGTGAAGCCCAATTACAACACACCAGTCTATTGAATGGGCATTGGTATATTTGCTGATAAAAAGTTTGTCTAGCCCGCTTTCCCAATAAAGTATTAGTGAAGCCCAAAATACCGCGCCCCCCCAAGACAATGAAGGATGGCATTGATAAACATTGCTGAGAAAAGTTTCCCTAGCCCGTCTTCCCAATAAAGTATTAGAGAAGGCCACTATACAATAGCCACAAATACTTCTGCTACTAATTACTACATGTTTTGAGCGGTGCCCAACTGGGATAACCACTTCGCCCATAACAGCACTGAATTTGAGTGTTTATATACAGTAAGCCAATATGTATTAACAGTACAATCTCGCGCAATATTAAATGTTTAATTTAAGTTAGACACACGTACATGAAACAAGGTTTATGCTAAGCCTGAAGAAAAATTCATCTAGGTCAGTATGACATCAATATGTAAATTTATTCCTGCTGCATTTTAGCCTCAGTTCACTAACTTTAACATTTTGCATTAAATAAAGAAAAGATAGGCGATACAGTTGTTTGGTTACCTCCCCACCTACTTAGGAGTAATTAAGAAGCAAAATACTCGGCCCAAACAAAGTTCTGTGATGCAGAGAGAGAACTTGCCAAACCCCCCCCCCCCCCTCCCCGAACTAAGGAAAAAGATACCTGAACGTATGGAATTTTGAGGATTTCTCGAAATATTTAAAATGCGAAGACATGGAAGTGCCTAATGCGGAGATGCAAAACCAGAAATTAAAATTATGGCGTTATGTTTGACCCCAAAACAGAAGAAAAAACCCCAACCATATTGAGCAAACAATACAGCAATTAAAGGGACAAACAACAAGATCTACAAAGTGAGGGTTTTTTTTTTTGGAGGGGGGGGGGAGGTATAATGTGTAAAAGAAAATCCAAAACCCGATGCCGAAAAGGGAATAAAATTTAATTCGGTATACCAGCATAAAGTTGCTTGATAGATTTGATGTGATCCAATTCATTATGATGACCACAATACGCACCCAAGCAACACATAAAAAAAAAAACAACAAAACGAGAAAAAGGATTCCCGGTTCTAACCCTATCCATGTATCCGGAAGGGAAGCAAAGAAGTAGTAACCGCATTCATATACTTTTATCGCGCTGTCCACCTCTGCCCGTGCAGACAACTTTATCACAACCAGATTGGTCAGTTAAAACCCTATCTATCACGGCCCTTCATAATATTGCGACGTAATATGTTACGACAGTAGGGGCGAACACACATAGGAACATTTAATCCCCGATGAGTTCCCAATGAGGTACCTAACATATATTTTCATTCCTGAAGCAGTGGCGGATTTAAGGACAAGAGGCACCTTAAGGTAGGCCTTTTGTTTAGCCATCACGAGCGTACCGCAATGCACGCACTTTAGGGCCGATAGAGGTGCACCGAGGGGGCCCTGAAAAGCCAAAACTTAGGGGAGCAGTGCCCGCCAGATGCAGAACACTGCGGCCTCTTCAATCCGACCATATGCCCCGAACTCTAAAATTATCACGAAATACTTACAATGAAAATATGATTCTAAATTGCCGATTACGTTATTGCAAAATAAAATGCAATGTAATATAATTGAGCAAAAGGCAAAGACCAACTTTGCAAAATATATGTAATCCCCAAAACGAGAACCCTATACAAGCCCCTCAAAATCTATTACTAAACTTAAGCCACTAATCAGTGATTTCTTCTAATTATAAACCAAACGCGCCCCCTATTTTATCAAAGTCCACCCCCCCCCCCCCCCCCCACCCTTTATTTACTTCAACAATTTGAAGGCAATATGGTGAAAGAAAAGGCACCTGTAAGTGAACCGGACGTAACACGCCATAATTGACAAGAACGGAAAATGTATGCAATGTTTACTAATAAACGTCGGCGACCGATTAAAAAAATATTAATTTAGCGTTAAAACAGTGCGTTAAAAGCGTATAAAAAGACCCGCCAACAAGAACCGTTTAAAGGAATCAACGTTTGTAACCACAAAGAGCAATAAAAGAGTGGGTAAAAAACAAAAAAAAAAACATCTTCTAACAAACATAAGGGACAAAAGCGGCATCAAGATTTTGAAGAAAGAATGAATGTGGCTTAATGGAAATGCTTTGCCACACAAAACAAGGACGGCGAAATTGCGACGTCCCTTTTACAACTTTCTCAACTACATGAACTCACATCAATGAAACCACCTGATGTTCATATATCGTGCAGCTTGGCATACCGTGTAAAGTTGTTGGCAGTCATTCACAGTCTGACATAATAATTTGTTGGACAGAACGACACAACGCAGCCGTGGACCGGTAGAGCCAGGAGGAACCGTACCCTCGTCTCAAGTGTGTAATTGTTCAAAGGAAGCGCCGAACCCCGCAGCTTAATGCCGCTTACATTAGGGTGCGTAGCCCCGTCCCCCAGACATTATAATCCTACGGAAGAATTTTTTAAATTAAGTTCGGACAGAGACGAACACAGCGCGCATAGACTGCATGCGAACATCGCACCTTGTAGGTGAATGCAGTAACAAATCAAAGTATTGCGCTGAACCTCCCCCCCCTTTCCCCTCCGCCTTCCTCTGCCACCTGCCCCTTTTTTACGTTTCCCTCCTCCTGTTTTTTCTTACTCCCTTCATGCGCTACCATGCTGAAGATTCCACTAAGGTGTGAGTTATCTCATGTAATTACTTTTATTCACATTCTTTAATACGCGTTTCAACTAAAGACTTAAGAGTCACCATCACCGGACACCCCACGACGAAAAATTTGACAATATAGACAAATCAGTGATCGACTAAATCATAAAATCAAATTGTATTAATAAATTAAGGTAATAATACAAACGTTGCAGTGAGGAGCATGAGCGAAAACAAATATCTTAATGCTGAACTGACGCACAGGACACAACTATAAAACTAATGAATGACACTTCATATCAATGAGCACTGCACTTCCAACCCTATTTCGATTCCAGTCGGAAATATAGAAGCGCCTACAGCATATCGTCACTTAAGCTATTCATGCAATTACCAAATACATTAACACTCACCGGGTGGATCACTGACGGTGCCATAAAGGAAATTGCAAAGAGCACCCCTTTACCCAACCATTTTTTTTTTAGTATTATTTATTTTAACAAACTTGCACCAAAAGCAAAAAAAAATTGAACACAAATGAGAAATCCACGGAATAATGTGTGATCCGCAACCGGATGGAAATGAAAGAATAATAATGTATATATGGGAATAAAAAAAATCACGATTGAAAAACATTAAATCATGTTTAGCCTTCCCACGAAAAGTACATGTAAAAGAAAAACACAATTAACTAATGCTTTTCACGAAAATCATGCAGGGACCCGCCATCGTTAGAATAACTAAAAAAAGCAAGCATGAAAAATTTTAACTAAAATTTGGTGAAGGGCATTGAAACATCAAGCAAAAAAATTAACAGAGCAGAATATACGACGAAAATGGCCGAAACATAAGGCGAAGAGAAAAAAAAGAAATCAGAACAAAAATATTATGTGTGGTGAACGAAATAAAATCATTACGATGTTAATAAGAACCATAGACAAAACTATATTTGAGTTAACTGCCAGACAGCGTCACCTAAACGGCAACTGAGATTGCATCGCATCACATTGCGAACCAGCCGCAAGTGATCACGTGCACAAACCTATAGAGCTCGCCGATAAAACAAACGATGCGACACCGAGAAAACGCTTGAGATACTGCTTCAAGTGACATACAATATTGGCAGGTTATTCCAAAACATTTAAAAAAAAAACTCCACAGGCTTTATGAAAACTTATTACGAAAGTTAGAGTAACCCAAAAGAGCTAACGGACCCCCCCGATGCGAGGTCAAAGAGAGGAGAGCAGGATTTTCTAAAAGAGGAAAAAATTATATCGCCAGCTTGAGCACAACAATAAAAAAAATTAGAATAACATATGTGAGTACTAGGCGGAGTAGTTACATTTGACCATGACTTTGAATGGAAGCACCGTAGCCAAACAAAGTATTCTTTTCCACAATTCCAATATGTAATTTTTATTTTAGCCTGGTGAAGGGATATTCCACATAAAGAAAGCTGGGTGAAACTGACGATACACACGTGTACATGTACTACCCCCATATTGCTGTCAACTTTTAAGCCTCCAAGTGCCCCCTTCATCTGCTTTGATTCCAGCTTATTAATTACACAGGAATATTGCGTTATACCATTGACCCGTATTGTCCTAGCCCGATCTCCCTTAGCTATTTTAACGGCCAATGCGGCAAACACACTCGAACGTTTTTTTATTAACGCTATATTTAAAACAATTTGTTGGACCACAGAGGTTTGAGGACTGAGTCATAGAGGAACCTAGATAGAAAGTGTATAATAGCATGAACAGATTCCGACGAAATAGAACACATGGAAACATTCAACGAAGCGATTGCACGATTTACGTACCTGAGGACAGGATATGCACACGAATGGCCTCATTGCTTTATTGCGAACGAGCCATAAAATAACGAACACAATTTGTTATACGCACATGATCTTTACATATTAAAGCAGAATTTAGAATCCGATCAAAACAAAACGAAGAATGGCCGAAACAATTGATATTAATGACATAAAACCTACATAAACAGAATAATACAAAATAAAAAAAGCCCAGAAAATTTAACCAAAACGATTGAATTTAATAATACGGAATTGCCACAAACAAACGATGTGTAAAAGAAAACCCCATCCTAAAATTCCGACTATGAATTTAAAATTCTGCATGTATGCTAATTTTGACCGCAATGTATGCAGACCAAAGTTTAACAAAGTTAAACAGACGATGCCTACATCCTAAGCGGAACGACAGAACATGTTAGATTTTTTTTTTAAAGACATAAATGAAATAAATCATATACATACCTAATGATTAATGAGGATTTGACAAACAAAAATTGAAGTGGCGGTAGTGAAGCCAAGGGATTGATAGACCAAAATGAGCGCAACAGAATCCAATACAAAAACTGAGATTAGACTTAGTAATTTTGCTTGTTAAGTGTGTTAAAGAGGGTTCAAGAGGTCACACAAACATGCAAGTTGACAAAAAGGTATTCAATGACAAAAATTAACAAAAATTAAAGTATTTTACCGAGAACAACAATCAGATACTCCTATGTTTGCGAAATACCTGCCGACCACTTCAAGACCAATCACTGGACTGAAATTACTTCAAACAATCTACAACAGCGAATGAAGTAGTTTCGGATTGGAGAGACACAAAAAATAGTTCCTTTCTTGACATAAACGGATTCCGTGGCGTATGAAAATCTCACAGATGCCCATCACCACGTCACGCAAAACGGAATAGAATCGTGTCCATTACGAAATGATTTGATTGATTTTAACCATGTTGAATAAGGAATACCGGCGAGTTCTACCCGAAGGGTACTTGGTAGATCGTCTATGGCAAATCCGGTCAGTAGGTAGTCACTATTAATTTCCAAACGTATGCTACCAACATATGACATCCACCCCCCACGCACTCGGAATTGAAGTCATGACCCACAGACTCAAAGCTCCTTGTTCAGTTCAGAATTTATTTTTTTTTCCTTACACGCCGACCTGACCGGCAAAACATTTTACGACATAGCTGTAAAGTCAGTCGCTGATTTCTGCCAGTAACAGCAAGGAGTGAAAAGACATGATAATTGCCACAAATGGGAACCGAGTTGAACTAATTTCAACAAGATCTCCCAAATAATTTATCTGTAAAGAATTTGGTCTACAATAGATCCAACCATATTCCCATCTGTGCGATAAACGGATGCCTGATATAGTTATTGATTCGATGCGTTGATTTTCCAACAAATTGCATAACTGAAAACAATTTCAACTAACCTCATCATGAAACCAAACACTGTGTTATTTATTCTGGATTTGACGATGACAACACTAAACCGATGAGTTATACGCGTTCAATATAAAGCAAGCCTGCAACGACAAGATTTGCAAAAAATATTTCTGTCAAACAAAAACTCATTGCGACCTGCCAACTCCTAAACGCTGTACAGAATGGCGTTTAGATAGCTAAACACAGCTAACACGCATAGACGTATAGCCAGCGGTAGAACGCGATCATTAGCGCTGACGCTAACAAAAGCAATAAACGTGAATTCACCCATGCCTGACAATAAAATACCAATTAGCATCACAATAACTGCAACCAGAGTCTGAGGGACCGGACATCTTTTGACTGTGGGCAAATGCCTTTCTTTCAATCCGTTATGACTTCTTTCATAAAACGTTATTCATATAAATCTAGGAATATTACATTAGCCGTCGTAAGGGGGATTTTTGTATATTCTGGGATATATTTATTTTTTATTTATCCTCTTGATGTATTAAAGATCAGCGATGCGACATGCGCGAATCGCAGTATAAATCATCTTCGGATCGGCCGTCGACACTCTCATGTAGTTTTTTAGGGAGCCTTGTTATTGTATGTGCACTCACACTATTATGGACACTGCGCCACACCATTATCACACACTCTTCCATACTGCTCCACCACACACCCTTCAAATACACCCCTCCATTCACGCTCCATACCACACCCTTTGCCATATCTATACCTTGAGTCGCACACACATACACACACACCTGCACCCACTCTCATACTACACCCTCGCATTTGTTTACACTATCACACCACACCTGCATACCTTCACATACATACACCTCATTGCACACCTACCCCACGCACCCACACTCATACACACGGATGCATGCACACCACATACACCACTCTTACATGCACACCTCATAAACACCCACACATACACCCCCTCATACTTCCACGCACCCACTCATATACACCCACACATACACACCCTCATACACCTACACATGCACACTTTACACCACTCTTACATGTACACCCACACATGCACTCTCCTCACACATGCACACCCTCATACATGCCACACACCCACACATGCACACCTCATACACACCCAGACGTTCACACCCTCAGCTTCCACACACCAACGCATGCACACCCTCATACCCATATGCATTCACTCCATACACCCACTCTCATACACACCCATGCATGCATACCACATACACCACTTTTACACGCACACCTCGTACACACACACACATACACACCTCATACTTCCCACCACTCATACACACCCAAACATACACACCCTCATACACCCACACATGCACACTTACGTACACCCTTATGCACTCTTCACACACACCCTCATACATGTCACACACCCACATATGCGCACCTCTTACACAACCAGACATGCACACCCTGAGCTTCCACACACCACACACCCACGCATGCACATCCACACACCCACATACATGTATACCCTTACTACTACACACCCATGCATGCATACCCTCATGCACCCACACTTGCATTTACACTACTCTTACATACACACCCTTACACATCCACACACCCACACGCGCACACACTCATGCATACACATGTACACCCTTACATATTCATTAGTATTGGGGATCCATTATGTAGAGATAGTTCGTTATTAGGAGGTTAGGAAGTTATGCTAGGTTGATTGAGCCGTATAGTGTCGCAGTAGTATGGAATGGCACGTGCAGATGTTCGAACTGGTATGTAGTGGTAAGGAATGAATGGGTTATTTTTACACCACTCTCATGCTATAAATAAATATTAAATGTTCCCCTTATGTTAAGTCATGGAAACACTGACCCACGCATCGCGAGTATGGTTACACAGCAGCATTGCACGCCGGGCATTGAAGGTGGTCGTGCCCAGACACAGCGTCACACACCGGGGCATTGAAGGTGGTCGTGGCCAGAGACAGCAGCGCCATACACCGGGGCATTGAGGTTGGTCGTGCCTAGAGATGGCAGCATCACTCGCAGGGCATCGA
>JAMKCH010038012.1:0-13473 GCA_023653785.1 Ophioderma brevispina | reverse complement strand
GCGAAAATAACCTGCATGTTTGGACAAGCAGTACTTTTTATCGATTGCTCTATTTCTATACGTGCGTATCAATTCCGACTTGAGCTCAAAAAGCCTTTCCGGTGAATATCACAGATTCTCCTTCCGCGTGATAGTGTGCACCATGATCATACAGTTTTTGACCTCAAACACAAACATTATTTGACCTTTGTTTATTGTGTACTGGTGTAAACTACCAATCACTGTTTAGTGCAGATTTTGAGATGCCGTGGCTGTAAGTCTATTTTTGGGGAGACTGTATGACAAATATCCTCAATACTTCATTTTTTGCCTTATTTGGTGGTTTTTCTACATTAAAGCAGTTATATGGAATTTAACACACACTTATCCTCGATTTATAAGTTAAACATGCATTTCCCACATTTTTCCATTTCTTGCATTATCGCTGCTAATCCCATTAATTTGCATTTGGCAAAACATTTGTATCTCTGGTAAAGCTATGGGTAGCTTTTTGGGCAAAAAAAAATGGTATATACTAGGGGTACTACTTTCCAACTCTCGGGGCAACGTCCCTACCACCAAACCAAACCTGAACTCCCCCCCCCCCTGAATAGGGCATGACTAACTTGATCTTCCTTTAGACGAGACTAATCCAGGGTCTCTGGATGGGAAATCGATAATGAAAACATCATACATGTGACTGAGACTAAGATAATAGTTTACATACTTTGTTTGTCCTGAAGTGCAATCGGTTTATTTCAACTGTAAATACGACGATTCGTTCCATGGATTGGTATAGACCTGGTATAAAGTGGCGTGGTCTAGTGGTTAGATAGCTTGCCTTTGGACCCAATGGGTCCCGGCGGTTTCAAATCTTCGTGGGGGTTTCTTGCTGGATGATTCTATGGAAAACTCAATTCTTGATTTAATAAATTTGTAGAGGAGCTCTTGATTAAATCAAATTGCCACTCTCCTCATGGTTCATTGATATGGGCAACGAACCATGAAGCTCCCACGGTTCCATTGTGTGTGTCTCGTCTATGGTTGGGATGTAGCAACAGGGCGCTGATTAAACTGCTGCCGTTTGTAAAGTTGCATTGTCTCTGTCTAATATGTTATAAATAATTGTTAAGCGCTGTGATAATTGGTTTATCCTTGTAAGAGCGCTATATATCTTCTCGTGTTAGGATTATCTATTTTTTTCAGCGTGCATTATTTTTCACTAATGCACTGGGCTCTGTCAAATAATGCATCGTCATCATATCATGGCACGCGGGCCACCACAAGTCACAACTTCCCTAAGTAGCTACTAGAAATACCGGCAATCATTTGATATCGACATACTGCTCAATAGCAATTAAACATGCCTGGCATTATAATAGACCCTCTACGAACTTAGTAGCTACAATCTATGGGTCAGTCGAACTTTTTTTTTTATTTCGGCCCGTTCAGAATTATTTATAACAATATACAAAATTACCAAAACATTGAAAAAGTTCAATACCGCAACTTCAACAAATTTTGACAGGATAAAAAATATTACAAAACTATACCTATTCAAGAATTTAACAAATTAAAATATACATCAAAGACAAAAATAAAGTGATAAATTTACAAGACGTAGATATTTATCTAATCAGCAATGATAAATCATCGTGATGTAGCTTTTCTTCTTAGATTCATTTTTGCTCTATTTTTAAAATCTATTGCAACAGTAACAATTTAAGTTGATGACACCATATGTCCTTATATTTCAAATTGCGAGTAATTAGGCATTTGGTTGATGACAATAATGCAATAAATTAATGATATAATTCATAAACGCAATGCTTTTTGATTCAAGGTTTACACCTAACAATATGGAGGGCAAACTTAGATCAAGCATAAAATTTTCGTTTATATTTTGTAAATTTTTTGTAACCATTTTCAAAATTTATTATTTTTTTTACAGGTCAATAAAAGCATGAGGCCACATCTTCCTCAACATTACAATCAAGACAGATACTATTATCGATCAAATTCCACTTATAAAGATTCTTCTTAACAGGAACAATATTGTTGAGTTTAAAGTTAAATAAGAATCCCACCTCATTGACACATTTCAGCTAAAATTCCATACATTTTTCCAATTACCCCCTTTTCATTCAAAGATACCCATTTTTGTTTTGTCAGTAAATTTCTGCCCTGGAGCGAGTTCTATTCTTTGCAACCAACAGTTCATAACCTGTAGTTTTCATATCTTTTTAGTTAATCTAAAATACTGCTTATGAGATATATTGGTGGGGGCTCAGACAAATTGATTTTGTTAGGGGGGGGGGTCGATCCAATTCGTCCAAATCGAGTTTTGATCGAATCGCCCTTCCATAACCTATTAATTACCATTTTTACTTCAGCAAATTCAAACAGCAGGCAGTTAGCACGAGCCGTGTTACGTTCCAGTTTGTTACGTATATCTGACATGGAAGCAAGCCCATCCCTTTAAAAATATCTCTTACAGTAAGTATTTTAGATCACTCCATCTTTAATACAGAATTATTGGTTTAATTTTTTGAACATTACCAACTATTGCACCATAATACTTATTTTATATTTCAATTTGGTAAGCTTGGGACATTTTGTACGTACAACTTGTAGTTTACACCACAGTCAAATATTCATCATAGAAAGTACAATTTTTTCTAGTGTTTTAAATGGCTATTTGAATATTATAGTGTAAAACATAGTGGAAGACCCCCAATCTTATTACTGCAACTCATAAGGTGTTTCCAGCTACCATCGGAATCCAAAAAATCTATCTCTATCCCCCTTAGTTTTGACACATATTTGAATTTTCAATGTCCATGAATCTTAAACCACCCTCATTATAGTTGTTTGCCAAGTAAACATCTTTAAAATTTTTATGCGTTTTGTTAGCCCAAAAGAAATTCAGAATATATTTTTTGATTTGTTTATTACTACTTTCTTGTGGTGTATGTACAACATCCGCTATAACATATTTGTGACAAAGCAAGGGATTTTAGAACAGTAACCTTACCAACTAGAGTGATAGTCCGTTTCTCCAATTTCCAGTATCCTTTCTTTTTTTCAATTTTATCATCCATTTCTTTTATTAAGCTATTGTCGTCATTTTTTGGTAAAGTAAATACCCAATGTCGTTTCATGGACTCCTAGGACCATGGAATGTGAGTAAGAAAATCCTAGGTGGAAGGATTTTCACCTAACAACCAAAGAACTTAACTTCTGTCTTTTTCTTTTTCTATTTAATCTAGTGCCAGCCCCACCTTGCCAAAGTCTTCGATAACTTGGGATTGCAATTTTTAGCCGACGTAAGTTTTTTGACAAAATTGGGTGTCATCGGCTAGTTGACCAAATTTTTGCTATTTTTTTCAGAATTTGTCTACCTTACAGTAATACCTTCAATATAAGACTTTTGACGGATGTTAATACTGGAGATCCAACTGCTAAAATAATATAATGCGGATCACGGCAGCCTTTCTTAGCCTCTTTCAACAAAAAACGTTTCCGACACCCATCCATTTACCAAAACTGAACTACATACATGCTATACAAATTTCAACCCATATTTATGAAGATCCCCAAAAACCCATATTTCAAGAGACATTCATGCAGAAATTAATCCTAGCCTTGTCCGAACGCTTTTTGAAAGTCAACAAATATGACAGATGCTTCTGATAACCTTCAAATTGTATGCAAGATTAATAATGTCTTGGATCATACGAATGTTCTGACCAATAAACCCGATCCTTACTTTGTACCCTGTTTGGTCACTATTAATAATCGAAACTAATAACTTTGTAACCTTTTTGAATAATAACAGATGCCATAATTTATAATCATAATTTAGAAGACTTACTGGTCTCCCAATTTTGTAAATTTTCTTGATCACCTTTTTTGAATAATAGGTATGATGCTTTTGTTTCCTCTGAACTGCAGACATATGACCCAATATACTATAATTTAACGAATCCAACAACAAACCACATATATCTTTCAGAACAACTGATAACCATTCCCTATCGAACACCCATCAGAACCAGGGGTTTTTGTTCTTTTTCTCTGAACACAGCAGTTTTCTTCTTCATATGTTTAATAGGCCATCACAAGATTACTTTCAACATCACTAAGCTTGTTGCCGAGATTTAATTAATATAGTTGTATTTCCTCACGCTAATATTTGTGAGGTATACACTTGTGTGTAAACATAACAGTTTCTTCTTTCAGAATATCATCTTCTTTCGTGATGATTTTATTTTTGCATTTTTATACTTGTCAACTGCTGTTTGACACCATGTGGCCGTTTTCGAGATTTAAGATCCTTTGTGTTCCTTTCACCTTCTTCAAACATTTCACTTGTTGCTCTTATACTAGCACCTTTCATGTTTGTTGATAATGTTGATCAATTTTTTTGGATTTTGTCTCAATCTAGTTCATTATGAAATGCAGACGTAGTGTCACCATTATTGATTTCATCTTCCAAATAATTTCACCTCTTTTTCTAAGAGTTCAATTTTATGCCTATTTGCTCTAGCTTTCTTCTTACAAAATGTTGTGTAAATTCTTTTACTTTAATCTTACACATTTCCCATTTAATCTGTGGGTTATCATTAGGCATAATCTTCTTTACATTTTTTCAATACATTTTTTATTATCTTTACATAATTATCATCGTTCAAAATGCTTAAATTAGTTCCATAGCCCGGACACGTTTTGAGTCGTTTAGTTTCACACTTTATAGTAAGGCATTATGGTCGGCTTTATAACCGCTGGTTTTATGGAAGCTTTTTGAACAACTGCAAAACACCTTGAGATGTAGAAAAAAATCATTCTGGATGCAACTCCTAATGAGAGTTGGCGCCAATAAATTGAACGTGCCGTTGAGCACATCTGCGCATACATCAATCAAACCAAAACATTTTCTTATACTAGCTAAAGCTTTTGAAGGTTTGTATACACTCTTTGCACCTTAGTATCCAAATTGGGGATTAATAACCAGTTAAAGTCACCACCAATATTATTTTTGAGGTGGCTATGTTGATCATGCAGTTTCTTCTTATAAATGGTTTACAGCTCAGAATTCAAAAACGGGCTCACGATTTACTTTTACCGTTGGTGCATAATACCTTAAAAGGAATACTCTTCACCATTTATCACCATATTAACGAGAGCTTTACGACCATTAGTAATGTTTTTGAGTTTTTACTTGAGCATCAATGTGCTTAGATATCAAATGCTTACAACCAACGCGCTCTGTTACGTACCAGTAGAATACCATGTTCCTGCATCTCTTTTTCTATCACACAATTTTGGCAAGCTCATGTGAGATCAATGCGTCCCCTCCTGTGAAATACAATGCTTAGTCTTTTTGTTTCTTTCTTAATCAGTCTACTTAAATTATTGGTGTTGAAAAAAAATATTGGTTTCTCGTTTTAAAGTATTAGTTGAATTCACATGCGCAGACCATTCCAAATAATGTGATTTTTTACTGGGTTCTTTCCTTATGTTATAATTGGTCAAAATTAGAAAGAGCCTTTCAATGAAGTTTAGCTGCTAATGCTTACTTCCCTACCTCCTGTGCCGTGACGTCAGCCGAGACATTTGATATCGCACCAGTAAACCGCACGAGCTGGCTTAAAAAAGCTGAACGGCGTTTTTACACTCGCGCAAAGATGCTACTTGACTGCGTGCTTACAAGCTGCGTCAAGTTATGACATCACTGCAGGAGGTAAGAATGGACTACTATCATGTTGCTTGCTATATAAATAAATTGTAGGCCCATGAGAAATTAAGTGTACTTCATCAAAAGAAAAAACCCCACAACAATTTTTCCAATCAACACAAACTCGTTTTTAAAGCAGAAACCAGTCATGTTTGTACAATCATGTCTGCGTTTGGTCTTTAAAAACATATCTAATACAGTGGGCAGTGGAATTGGTAGAAGACATTCAATATGCCAAATTATATGCAGATCGTCACTGATGGGTTTTGGTTTTGGAAAAAGTAAGGGCGGTGCGAAAAGTCTATCTTTCTCTTATCAATCTTCAATTTGACGCTTTTCATCACTAATGGTTTGTTTGAACGCCATGGAGTGCGAGAAAAGATTTTAGCCACTCTAGCGTCCCTTAGAGAATCGATCTTTCTCGCACTTCCAGATCATTTCAAAACAAACTAATCAACAATAATTTTGCGTCAAGGTCTTTTTTGGCACTAGTTATAGAGTATAAACTTTGGGCATGTTGGAGTAATAGAGTTTTTTTTAATTTATTTTAAAACTACCCACCTCAAACTTTGATAAATTACGCTTAATTATTACTGTTATGTCATTCAGCTTTTATACTATAATCTTTTTATTCTCCCCCCAAACTTCTCTTCCTTAGCGTCACTTCCACACAGACCCACTCACTTTCCTTCGCAGGAATAATGCACTTGACCGTATGGGTCAGTGCAGGGCAGCACTACTCGAGCCTCCGCTCTCTGCTTCCGGCCCTGAAACCCATAACGGTCGCCGTCCGATTACCTTTCGAATGCACTAGGCTATGTCCTTATCCTTCATAAATGCCTCTTTGCATTTATTATTATTATTATATATACAAAAAGCGGCGCGATCTGTATATTACTGATTGCAAACTTTACAATGAACTTAAAAATGATTGTCTTTACATCAAGCATTTTCTCATAAATAGACAGACCCAATTTATTATATTTTACAGCTCAAATATAATGATATAATTCGATTTCATATTTGATTTCATACTGTCATTTAAAATAAATAAAAAAATTAAAAAAATTAAAAAAATTAAAAAAATGAAAACAAACAACAAAAAACCTACCACCCCATGAACATTTTATGATGATCTGACCAAACAACTGGTTGAATCTATAAGTGTCCCCAAAAGGTACTAAGTCACTTTAACTCTTTAGAGCAAAATTGCAGAAGCCTCCACCAATCCATAGCGCGTGGTCATTTCCATTTGATCTCAAATGCTGCTTCCACAAATGAGTTTCTACATCACCCCATACACCAAACACATCCGTATAATATTGCGGTCTCTTAGTTCGACGAAAGCGTGTAATCCAATGGGCACACTGAGCCTGTTTCGTTTCGTCCTAATATAATAAGCCTATAATATTTAGAACTATACTATAACAAAACACGACGGTTCATCAGTCCAATTGGTTGGATATTTTGATTTCTTCATATCTCACCCCATTCAATTGCAATAAATGGCTAAAAACATGTACTTAGTAGAATTCCAATTGATGGGCGTGCGCTGGAAAATCATCGATTTCTTCCTCGCAACACAAAGAGATCGGAATGAAAGAAACTGGCCAACTACAACTAAATTACCGTTGTTTCGGTCCAGGTCGTCACTAATGATTGTGCAGTGTCTTAAACTGTTAATTACCATATGCCTATAAAAAGTAGTTCTTTCTTCTTTCGCTTTTGATACAGTTCACTGATAGTACCACACCTAAGCGGTGAAATTGCTTTGTAAATTGAAATTGAAATTATTGAGGCATTTACAAAATTCAAATTGTGTTAAATGACCAAATACTTTTAATTCTTTTATACTATGTGATGCATAGTGTGTCGAACCCAAGAGTTTTTTTTTGTAAAAAATTGCCTACCACAACATATCATAAATTTGAAGAAGCTTGCAGTCACCTGGTGTTACAATACAGAACTTTTATATTCACTTTCATAAATCAGCTTTCACCTGCTTTTTCACTGAAACGATTCCTGGATTTAGTTTGCGCTTTCTTTTCTTGAACATTCTAGGGTTTATGTTCTGACTATTGATTGGGAATTGTGAATAGCCCAACTGCTCAGGGTTGGCTTGGCTATCATGGCAGTAGCGCACATCATACCACAAATACACGGACTAAAGTTTTTATATACTAATACCCTCAATTCATACTTCCACCTACAGAAAAGTAGAGGCTATTCCACTATCAACTGGAATCTAGTATAAATAATAATAATAATAATAATACAACCATTCTTATATAGCGCATTACACACAAAGTCCCAATGCGCTGGAAATCTAGGGCCACTGATAACTCCATGTAATTTCTGCACGAAATAATCAATATAGACATGTTTAGGGATGAATAGGGTTAATAGTCTTTATTCTGTATAGGCTTGGTTGATTTCTTTCATTCAAATCCTACTCCAAGGATAAACCAAAACACTCCTCATTCTTTGCTTCGTATTTTGTAAAGCACTGATCAATCAACCATTAGCCAGTTAGCTCATGGAGGTAGGAGAGAAGGAGAAAGCTCTTCTCTAATTGCATTACGCAACGCCAATTATCCCAATTATATCACTTGGCAACTCATTGTAAAAGCATAGACCAACAAAGACCACTTCTCGGCAGGGAGTACTCTTTCATGTTCCATGATCATCGCCGACAGAAGCGGGGCACGCTCAGTTGAACAAGATATGACCTGTGCGCAGAAAGGTATATCCCCGATGCGCAGTGGTTTGTTTACATGTGGAGACGAAAACAAAGAGATTGAGTCGATTACAACCGAAATTCTGAGTATTTCAGTCCAAAAATATCGGAGATAGCATGTTCCTAAGATGAGTTACATTGATTCTAGTTTTTGAAAATTTGGATGTTTTGTAACGCCGTTTTTCTTAAAGTATGATATTTGGAGACGAAATCTAACTTGAATTGGGAAGAAAAATACCTTATCTTAACAATGACACCAAACTTGACAGTGCCCGAAGTTGCCCGTTTTCTCAATTTTGTCCCAAAGTTGGTCATATTTAACACAGCATTGTAATGTTAGTTAAGCAGATAATGGTAAAAATTGTGCATTTTGTTATAAAAGCATCAAATTTGGCAGAGAGGTAGATAATTAAATTTGGAAAACAATTGGATATGGAACCACCTGCACAGGTCAAGTTCAATGTCACCTAGAGTTCACAAAAGGTCAAATGAGGTCAAAATACATTCAAACATGCAGAATAAGGTTGCATAACTCTAACACATCATAAACATTTTCATGGATCTATTTGTGACATACATTTCGACTTAATCAAAGAGGGTCTTCTTCATTTAAAAGGACACGAGGAGATTTTCTGAGGATACAAATTTGTATAAATTTGCACTTTGTTGTAGAATACCAACCGAGGACATTTCGGAGGTTTATTGAACAAAGAAAAGAAAACACAAAAGTAAGTTTTGAACTTGCCTGCTGTCCTGATCGGCCCCATAAACAAGCATACTCGGATATCTGTCACGCACGATTTAATATATTGGTAAAATTGTTTAAAAATGGGAGGGGCATATTTTGCTAGAAATGTCCTCTTATCTCTTTAAGCTTAGTACAATAACATAACCATGAACATTTCAATGAAGAGATACAGGGACATCTCACTGGGTGAATTTGTTTGAAAATGCTACAAGTCATCACATTTTAAAAACACCAAACGCCACAAAATAGAACCATCGGAATTTATAATATTTTTACTTTTAATACACTGTGACGGGCAACATTTTAAAGGAAAATCATATTGCTGTGCCTGGTGGCATGATACATAGTTTTGGATCATGAAGGGGTAGCAAAGGTCAAAATAAGGAGGCCAGGTAGTACATAACCACAGCCGGTTATGATTTTAAGGATCTTTGTATTTTATGAGCAGACGCACTCAATTGAGTCATGGGCCATAGAGTAGGAGAGAAAGCTTCTATTAATCCAGGCATAATACAACATTTTTTTTTAATAGCAACCCCCAATATTTTAAGAATTTTGAGATTTTTTTTACATAGTTGCATTGGTAACCTGGCTAGTATAACTGTGAATGGTTAAGCTCGAAATGTCTATGTGTCACAAAACGAAGGAATTTGTAATTTTTTTGAATAATTTATTATGGAGATCTCCGATAATAAATGCAACGCTGCTTGAAAACAAGCCTTCCAATGTGAAAAGCCGGGAAACAGCGACATGTACGTGTCTACGCTCTCCATTAGTTGTTTTAAATTGGTTCAGCAAGTCAAGTTAGAGGTTATTTTCAAGAGGTGGCACTATTTCGCATCATGGACGGACATAACGTAGCATTTCAGCTCTGTGCCGTTAAGTCCAATTCTGGGATTCCCTAATTCTAATGACAAAATCGCTTTTATTTTATGATAAATACCATTTTTTGCATTTTTCTTCTGTTCCGCCGGTATAGTTCCCTAGACAATTACAAACGTAACTCTGCAAAATATCAAATTTTGAAAATTGGGGGCGCTCTTCAAAAAAATGTGCCATTATTGCTCGATACCCCCCAAACCCATTTCTGGTGCTACTACTGTTCAGAGAACCGTCTTAAATGATTGAGGTTTGATATTTATTGGGTGCTTTGCTCTCCCCCCCCAAAAAATAATATGCGAATCCCCTTCTTCATCCCGACAGTATCTGCTCTGTGAAATGTTGCCCTCAGCCCCCTTGCCCACCAAGATGTGTTGAAAACCAAAATGGGAAAAATAAATTGACATAGGGCCATGCCTAGCCCTAAGCCTACTCGTTGAATATGCTCCATTGATAACATAATTTATTCATCTGTATATTTCCCAAAAAACATGAATACTCTAAAATAGATTTTGGATTACATTGCAAATAACAACTCTACGCAGGGGGCGTAATTTTCCTTTGACATGGGGGGGGGGGGATGGGGTGAATGAACATTTATGAAAAAAAATCGGTCTGCGAAAAGAGCATTATAGCAACATGTGCTCGCGAAGCCCGCTTAAAATTTTGCCATTTAGATGCTGAAATCCTTAAATGTAGTTTTGTAATTTGAAGCAAATACGCGCGAAGCGCGCGGAAATTTCCAATTTTTAAACTATTATGGTAATATGAGGTTATGTTTGGGTCAAAAGCACATGAACGGGCATCACCATTGGGGGGGGGGGGATGATCGTATTGACCATCCCTCCTCATAAAATCTGCGGGGGATATATCCCCGCACCCCCCGGGATTTACGGCTATGCGTACTTAACGGATCAATGTTATGCTGACTGCATGTGCATCAACATGCATCGATGTACATTACAATGCTTGTGGTAAATAGGTCTAGGGACATCCATTTTAACAATCCCCAAGGTCCTCATATTTCGCTAAAATGTGGGCCAACGGCGGACAAAATTGAAAAAAAAACGGGCTCTTCGGGCACTGTCAAGTTTGGTTGGGTTTTCATGTTAGACACGGTCTTTTCTTCCCAATTCCAAGTAGATTTCGTCTCCAAATATCATACGTTAAGAAGAAATACGGCGTTACAAACATTGGCAAGGACAAATTGTTTTTTAAAATGTTAAATTTCAATTGCGACATTATTACGTGTTCAATCCAATTTTAGTATGTTTTTAACCAAAAAAAAAAAAATGTTATTTTATATATCATACGCTAAGTGTATAATATTATCAATTCGCTATGATGGCGTTCGTGACTAAATAACAGGCTTTCGCGCTTGATGACTTGGTAACTTTACTCTCGCAAGTCATCAAGCGCGAAAGCCTGTTATTTTAACGACGCTATCTAGCTCTTGATTATCTATATCATATCTTGATTGGAATATCTGGTTTCCTCAATCTCAATTTGTTTGTCGATTGTCGCGCGTTATAAGGATAAAGGTTATTAGTAGTAGTAAAGTACCCACTTTGACGCTCTCTCCCCAAGTTTCTACTACTAAGTACACTATCCCACCAGATTCTTCAGCACAGGTCCGTCCCCTTTTCCCTTTATGGTTACATGTATCTGCATGTCAAATATGCTTAAATTCCACTTACAATGCAATTTTGAAAACCTAACTTGGAATCACAAACATGGGTATTGCCATTGTTTTTTTTTTTTTTTGCTTCCTATGTTGCTCACAAGCCAAGATACGAAGCAAAATATACTGCAAAAAGATAGTGGCGACCATTTTGAGATCCAATATGGTGGCTAACAAAAACAAAACAAAACTATAGTAGATTTCAAATTACGTGAGACTCCGTGCATAATCGGACGGGTATGATATTGATATGGGGTTCAAACCCCGGCCATGCAGAGACTAGGCCTTTGTTGCCATTACAAAACATATTGTGACCATGGTACAAAGTTCCTGTACACAATCGGCTTACTGGAAACTGATGTATTCAGTTATACAAATATTTGTTAATGATTGAAGGACGCATGCTATTGTTGGCCAGGATGTCAAATCCGTTTTGCGCTAATCTCTTAATACAAGGTTGGTCCTTTTTTGATGACCAAATAAAAACTTAGTTGTGTTATGTGTGCATCGATATAAGAATACGTTATTTCTTCATGCTGTGATAACGAATGGTATTTTGCAGTGTCAAAGGTAATCAAATAACAACGTTTAATGAAATAAATGCTGGTGTTTTCATTCTGATACTTGAATTGCAACATCCACATATCTCAGATGTGAAATAATGTATTTTAGGTCAACACTTATTTAAAAGCTACATTTCTATATATTGTATGAATATTATAAACTTTTTACCCGTGGCCGTTTAAAGAGACACTGGCACATTTGAAAAATAATGCGCCCTCAAGATTTTTCAAAATCGACATTTTTGCATGGTTGTAAGGCTTTTATATACAAAGCCCTCACCCGAAATGATTAAGACCAAATCAGCTTCCTTATGGGTAAACAGAACGATTTTATAATTTCACGTCGCCGGCGACGCTAAATTCAGCAGACAACGAAAATGGCGTTTAACACAAGAATGCATGTTTCCCACGCTATGTACACTGTTTGATCGGTCTATAACCTTTGTGGTTTTAATATCAGTGAGTACGAGTCAAAAATATTCATGTAATATACACATTTGTTGATTGAAGTTATGGAAAACTTAAAAGTTGGCCTACAAATTACATGGATGTCTTTATCCTCATATCAATGTCCCTATCGGTTTTGGGGTATGTTATCTTTATGTGTAAAATATATCACTGTTCTTCCAATGGCCTAGACTATCATTTGAGAGCAAATTGAAGAAATTTCATATTTTGTGAAATGTGCCAGTGCCGCTTTAAATGATTCCTCTTACCTCTCACGCAGTGGCGTAACCAGCGGGGGGCAGGGGGCGCAAGCCAAAAAAAAAAAAAAAAAAAACGTGGCCGTTTAAAGAGACACTGGCACATTTGAAAAATAGTGCGCCCTCAAGATTTTTCAAAATCGACATTTTTGCATGGTTGTAAGGCTTTTATATACAAAGCCCTCACCCGAAATGATTAAGACCAAATCAGCTTCCTTATGGGTAAACAGAACGATTTTATAATTTCACGTCGCCGGCGACGCTAAATTCAGCAGACAACGAAAATGGCGTTTAACACAAGAATGCATGTTTCCCACGCTATTCATGTAATATACACATTTGTTGATTGAAGTTATGGAAAACTTAAAAGTTGGCCTACAAATTACATGGATGTCTTTATCCTCATATCAATGTCCCTATCGGTTTTGGGGTATGTTATTTTTAT
>JAMKCH010038011.1:0-52862 GCA_023653785.1 Ophioderma brevispina | reverse complement strand
ATTGAGAGATCCATGGCGTTACATGGAGCGGCACTCGAAAACTTGTGGCAGAGGAACAGGGAGATTTGTCGCCAGATGTGGAAAACCTCCGTTGCAGAGCCTTGCAAGCAAGGCCAAGTCCAAGTGTTGCAGAAGCAGCAGAGTCGCCTAGGTATTAGTACCGATGAAAAGCAATGTTAAAAGACCGAACGTACACCAAGTGGGCACAGGGTAGGGGTGCAAACTGACGTATTTTTTTTATCAGTGCTAGGGTTAACCAGAAAAATTTTGAGTTGAAAAATTTCTAACTAAAATGTTTTCATTGAAAAGATAATTATTTAACTTAAAAAATGAGGGGTCCTCATGTCTGTCGTGCAAAAATTGGCCGAGTTATCGACAAATGTATGTTGCCAGATTAGTTTAAAATTTGTGACCGGGGGGCAGTGTCAATGCCTTGCTGTACAAAAATGTATTTATAGGCTAATATTTTGACAAACGGAGGGTAAATTTTACAAAAATGCGCTTTTATTCCAAACATCTCGTTATCATAACCTGTAACAAGTATCCAAAGGATTATACAATGTTGTTCCCCATTGTCTTTGGGATATCTAGGCCAAAACACAAATTTTGTGATTTTCCATAGGATTACACAGTTAAGAATAAGGTACGGTCACAAACTTTGTGGAGTTTTAGATTTTGAAGCCTGCCCTCGGCTGCTGGCATGTGGTCATCCCTACAGTGATAAAAGTAGTAGTTAGGAAAATGAATTTTTTTGAAATCTTTCCACTAGATGATTTTAAATCAACTTAAGTGAAAGAGTAGTTTCAAACATGAAAAGAAAAATATGAGAAAAGACGTTAATAGTCACTGAAATACCCCAAAAAAGATATGTTAGTGGCTTACCAAAATGGTGATTTCCACACAGTGAGGAGCTGATTCCCAATGCCTTCAACCAATTGACTTTGGTTGCCGGTTCCAAATCAGCAAGGACAATGAAGAAGGTTCCAATACCATGTTGCCACCATGGACTAATAGTTTCATTTAAGTAAATCGATGGTGCCGCCTTAGTCTGCCTGGACAGTCAGACAATGCTGGACAATAATGAGGTGCCAGGTTGAAATTGCCCAGATGCACAATAATTTGATGGCTATATTTTTGTAATAGATAGGGATAAGATAATGTTGTAACAGGGAAATAAATTGCGAATAATCAGGGACACCAGCAGCAGCAGGGGTGTGGTGGGGGAATATAAGTGGTGCACGTTACAAAAGTGTTCCAATAAATAAATAAATAGGTTGGGTAGAGTAGATTTGAGGATTTCCCCCAAATGTATCCTGCTCCCCAGTTACCTTCAGGATTAATTTCACAATTCTATTTCATTACTATGTCATAATTATAGCTATCAAAAGATAAAGGCAAGACTGAATGAAAGGTTCCTATATTAATAAATACCACCAACAATAAAAAAAAAATGTATTTTTTTTTATTTATTCATTCAATCGCCCTGGCTGCCGGGAAAAAAATCACATCGTATAAGTGCCCATCAGACTATTTTTAGTTATGACGTGCAAGTTAAAGTCCGCGATGTGATTTGCTAATAGAGAGACACACAATACAGCAATGGCAGCTGGCGGCACGTTTGAGGTTTGTGTAAACCCGCTTTTTGATTAAAATCGGTACACGCCCCAGTAGATATTACGCTCGATTGGATAATAGGGACGCACCACCAACGGTCACAGCGCTGCATTTTCTCGGAAACCTAAGCCTGTGCTTGCAGCGCTTAACACCCTGCCGTGATAACGGTGTACAGTGTGATGCATTGACATTTTAGCAATGCAATTGCTAAGTACGCCGTGATTTCCAGTGCACGTTACGTTTGAAACCAAAAACCTCAAAAGTCGTTAAAAATCAGTGTAAGTTAGCCTACAATTGTAAAAGATTACGTCGGATTGATGGCGAATAATTAAATAACTATAAAATACGAATGATGATTGACGTTTGTTACCCTAACGCGGCGAGAGGCATGAAAGACAACGAAAAACGTGGTCCTCCGCGCCGGGGGCGGGGTACCGGTCGGAAAATGGTTTCGTTGCATATGGGCCGTCAACAATATTTTTGGTCGCGCCAATGACTCTCATTGCGTTTCCATGATCTGGGACGTCTTCCCGGAGAATGACGCGGAGTTCTTTGCATCTGGGCCGTCTTCCCGGGAATGACGCGATGCGTTTCGTTGAATCTGGGCCGTTTTCCGGAAATGGAACGCGAGCGTTTGATTGCATTCGGACGTTATTGATTGATGGAAATGATGCGATGGTTTTAGCTGCATTTGGGCCGTCTTTTTGGGGGGGGGGGCCCGCAGGACAGGCGCATGTTTTATCAGGCGGGTGAAACGTACCATGGCCCATAGACAATTTCGATTCGATGGTGATAGCGCCACCATTTTCGATACGCTATTGGGTTAAGTATGCAATAAACGTATCATGACGTAAAACGGAGCATGACGTAGCAAATAGCGCACGCACGACTATGATGGTAGCGTAATAGCGCCACTCACGGCTGGCGAACTATAGCGACAAAATTTCATGCCAGATCAGTTGTCGTTATTTTATTTATTTATTGATTATTTATTTATTTATTACCCTGTTTTATTGCATTTCACGCGATTGTTTTAGTTGCACCTGGGCCGTTTTCGGTAAATGGCGCGAGTGTTTCGTGATTTTGGGCCTCTTCCGGGGAAAATGGCGCGATTTGTGTTTCGTTGAACTGGGCCGTTCTTCCGGGAAAATGGCGCGATGTGTTGCGTTGCATATGGGCCGTTATTGACATTACGATACTAATTCCTGTGCCGGGAAAAACGGCCGTGAACGCAAACTTTGGCTCTCGTTGAATCTGGGCCGTTGTTAAAATAAAATAGATTGATTTTGCTTGCCTTTGGGCCGTGCGGCCGGCCAAAACGACCCGGGGTCTGGTTAGAGGTTAAGGTCAACTTGCTAGACTCGGTTGATTACATTGTGTCGGTTCAACTCGGACGGTTCAAAGCACGATCCATCAAAGAAACTAACAGTAACATAACTCGCTGAGTACTCGGGCAGATTACAATGGTTGTTAAAATCAGTCAACATTAATTTAAGTATTATATTATATTTTGCTTACTCCCAGTTCTTGTGTTTAGCAAGTGGTAGTCATTATTCGCCAAGAAATAAACACTCAGTCTGTGAAACAGGTCTCCACTGCACTGCCGGCTGGTGTTTCACAAACCTCTATTGATCTATCTTCCAGCTTGCGAACAAACAGCGGGCTAACAAATTAGAGCTGATTTTTTATTTACCCTAATGCATTTATTATTTACAAGGATGAAACGAACAGATTGTCACTTGCCGAACTTGAAAAAAAGTCGTGGGTCGGCGCGATATTTTTGCGCGCAAGAAACCCCCATAGATTTATCAAACGCTAATTCTGGCTCAAATAAAAAAAATTCGATATCGCGCAGAAACAGAAGAAGAGAGAAAGAAAACGCAACCTAGCGGAACCCTGACTTCGCCATCATCATCAATCATAATCTGACCATCGCCCATCATAATCATCAAAACAGAAATGCAGAAAATAAAAGGAAAGTAATTTAATCTGTGTAATTACTCTGAAAATGAGACTGTAAAACTGAAAAAAAACTTGAGTACTACAAAAAAAAATTTAAGGAAAAATAATTTTGAAAATAATATTATAACACCATCTTTGCTAATTGGACCACTTCTATTTAACTCACCCCCCCCCAAGCAACAGGGCCTACAAAAATCTAAGAAGGTATTTCCTTAATTCCACTTTAAGAGTTAATGTACAATAGGGCAACACCCAGGGATTTCCCCGCTTCCATTTCGCGCAATGTGCCTACTGCCGACTGAAAAGTGCAATGGAGTGACAAAGTGACACCAGCTTTCACCTGTCTACATCGAACTGCACAAATTCGCATATAACGGTTTTTAAAATAAATTCAAACTTTCACCGGTTGGGTGTTCTTTGTCAGAGTTTGTCGAATGACCGGGAAGTTATGAAAAAAGGGGTATAGAATTGATACCATGATATAAGATACGGTATAAAATTGTAATGGCCGCCAAAACATCCGAGTAGCCTATGTGACGTCTTATAGGAAAATAGCGCAGGCACAGATTCATAATTCCAAGTTGCTATAGTAGTACTATAGTCTGAGAAATTAATTGTTTGATTTGAACGATTCGAACAATTTTGCTGCGTGTGTGCGTGAAGGTCTCACTGCTGTAGACCAGCGCGTTAAATAAAACGATATTAAAATAGGTACGCGATAAGCACTACTGGTCGCACCAGCTGGTACTGTACGCTTAGTTCAAAAATTGTTACGGCGACCTTAGTAGTTGAGTTAGCCGCCGCGACCAAATTAGCCGTTGGGGGTGTATTCTCCCTTGAGACCGACACTTCCGGTTTGCGCAAATAATTAGTCATGACCATTGTCCCCCCCGTGTCTTACGTGAGTGTGACTTTTTGAATAGCTAACAATCACAAATACTTACTATCATCCCATGCGAAGTATCTTTGAATTTGATTTCCCCGATGGCTGGGTGCTGGGGCCAATCGCCGTATTTTAAGACAAACGATCGTATTGCCTAGTGAAGTTGAAGAGTTGGATCGACGAGATTCGATTTACGCGCCAAGATGTCGGAAAACATGTGTAGTCATGGCACTAGGTGTTATTATCGTTATTAGCTCCTTTAAGCCACGTGAAGGTCCAATCCAATGTGAAAGACAACACACACCAGCAAGAGGATCGCCCGACCGCATGACTTGATTTACGAGTACGAAAATGACCTCGTTGACAGTGTCATATATCATACACTGTTACCCGATGTTTTACTGTTTTATCAGTAATTGTACATGAACATTCGCAATCCACAGCAAATTTCAACAAAGCAGCCAAATAGGAGGAGGAACAACTGAACTGTATAGAGGGCGGTACTTTTAAACAAACGTATTTTCCTTTACTGGTTGTTAAAACCCTAATGTACATAATATAATTGAAAGAGTTCTGGAAGATCAAATAAATCATGTGTAACGGTAAAATACGCACTACTCGGTGGTTTGTTGATAGGTAGGCACGAGTTGATGAAACTATGCCACAGGCTAAACGCTGTACACTTAAAACGAGCGGCAGCCGATAAACCCCAGCTTGCGTGTGGTGGAATGCATGAAGTAGCATGGCAAGATTATAATATTATATATATTTATATATTTATATATATTTTATATATATATTATATATATATATTTAGATATTATTATAATATATATAAATATAATATATAGTATAAATTAATATATATATATATTAGTTAATAAGAATATATATATATATATAATAAAATATATTTAATATATTTAATATATCTATATTAGATATTATAATAAATAAAGTATAATATATTATATATAATATTTAATATATAACTATATATATATATATATATTATATATATATTATATATATTTCGCTAATATAGTAGTTAGGGGGAACAATCATGTATAATCATTAGTTTATAATGAGTCTGATATTATTTAAATTAATAAATCATTCCTTGAGTATTTCTAGAGGATTATCCTTCATTTGCATAAATTAATATTCATATCCTTTGGACGGAATAAATCGCAATCAAAGGGAGGCGTTAAGGGGGAAGGTGATATTTCCCCCTAACGCGGTAATGAGTGAATATAAAAATCGCTTCCCCTAAGCCGGAGAGCGCGAATTATATATATATATATATATAGATTCGCTAAATATAGTCGTTTTTAGGGGAAATATTAATAATCCATTAGTTTATAATGAGCTCTTATAGTTATTTAAATTAATTAATATTCATTATCCTTTGTTATCTAGAGGATATCCTTCATGTGCATAAATAAATTCCATATCTTTTGCGGAATAAATCGATACAAAGGAGGCGCGTTAAGGGGAGGTGATATTCCCCCTAACGCCGTATAACGTATATGAGGGAATATCAACAAGATCGTTCCCTAAGCCAGGGAGATTTAGCGATATATATATATATATATAAATATTATATAGATATATAATTAATAATATATATTTAATAATATAGAAATAGATATATATATATAATATATGTATAGATATATATATAATATATATATATATATATATATATATATATTTCGCTAAAATAGTCGTTAGGGGGAAGGATGTTTAATTCATTAGTTATAATGAGCTTTTATAGTTATTTAAATAATTAATATTCATATCCTTTGTTATTCTAGGGATATCCTTCATTTGCATAAATTAATTATTTCAATCCTTGACGGAATAAATAGCATACAAAGGGAGGCGTTAAGGGGGAAGGCAATATTTCCCCCTAACGACGTAATGAGTGAATATCAAAAGATCGCTCCCCTAAGCCAGGAGATAGCGATAGATATATATATATATATATAATATATATATATTAAATATATATATATATATATAATATATAGATAATATATAACAAATATAAGCCTGAGGGGGGGAAGAGAGAGGAGTGAGGAGGAAGTCAGACGAGGAAAAAGAAAGAAAAAGGATAGAGTTAAACTAAACAAACTGGGCAAAAAGCAGAGAAGGAAATAAAAAGGCAGGAAGAACTCGAACGCGCGACAGCTGGGGTGACTGTAATTTGTAATGATCTTTGGGTGACGGAGGAGCGTACTTCTGGAGGGGGTTAAGTTGAGGTATATATAGAGAGGGGGAGAATGGTCATAGAGAAGATGAGAATGAAAAAACAGTCCCGATATATAATAAAGGTTATCAAATTATTCTGATCTATAGGCAGAAGGAGAGAGCGATCAATTCGCAATAAACCCAACTATCTTCATAAGAGATAGCAAAGAAGTACATTATTCACATATTTCACACATATTTTAAGTCACAATATTTATGATATTTATACATGAATAACTATAAAATGGCTGTCACAATTTTTTAGCACGTCAGCTTCATATAAGAATGAGTATGGTGTCATATTTACAATCTGATGTGATTACTGTACTACATCATAAGCATCAACCGCCGCGCCCCGGCCCGGCGGCATGTGTGGTAAGTTCCTTTGAGTTTTTAATTTGAGCCGTCACATCGCCAAAATATTCATCTGATGCAGCGCCATTTGTGGGGTAACTATTTTTTGACAACTCTATTTTTGTTTTTAAACATGTTAAGCATTTAAAACTGAAAATGTGTGTTTTACGGAGAGAGCCTCACACACTGGTGCGTCTGTCAATAGTGGCCAACCCCTCGTGGTCGTGGTCAGGCGCGTGATATTATTCCTCAGCATCGTTATCAAGGGCACCGCTAAATGGGCCACCATGGTTAGCGCCTGACATGCGACGAGACGATCGGCTGGCATTGTTTATTGGAATGATTCGCGATTCGTTAGTTGAAATAAGACATATATTAGGTAGATAGTATATTTGTTTTTTAATAACTAATTATGATTTTTCACTATTTCATCCTTAATACATAGAATACTGACTTAATGAGGTTAAAAATGAGCGGATACTTTGCGTTTATTGTACGTTTATAGGCGACTTGGAGCGTGCCCGACGTTGGCAGAAATTATGCCACTTCACAATAATTCAATACACACTGATCCCACAATCCCCCGTTTTATTACGCACGCGATTTAAACATGGAAGGTTGGTGTGATCAGTGGGTTTTTGAATTTTTTCTTGATCATAAACTGACATTTTTTCAGGAAGGCATTATATTTGACTTCATTCAAGAACTTCTAACCAGTTTAATGATTTTCTTTATGATGACCTTGTCTGCTTTTCATAATATCATGCTTGAGGATTTTTTACTAGTTGCTAGTCTCTACTAGAGTCTAGAGGTTAGTCCGAGGACCCGGCGAGGTAGCTCGTTCGTATCGTTACACGTCATCCTTACCTACCTCCTACAACGCTACTCACATGAGTGTATTGAAAAAGCCGGGGTCGGTGCGCATCGGATCCGATGCGGATAAGCAAATTCAGAATCATACAAAACATTGCTACATCTTTTACCTTTTGTGATCCTAAATTATATTTATATTATACGCACATGTTAGGGTTAGGGTGGAAATTTCAACTGAAATTGTTTTTCATTGAAAAGATACTTATTTAACTTAAAAATGAGGAGTCACTTGTGCACTCTGTGTGTGCAAAAATTGGGGCACGTTATGGACAAATGTATGTTTTGCCAGATTTGTTCAAGATTTTGTGACCGGCAGTGTCAATACCTTACTGTACAAAAATGCATTAAAGGCTTACTTGGACAACGGGGGTCAATTTAACACAAGGCGCTTTTATTCCATAACATCTAGTTATCATAACAGGTAACTTCAGTATCAAAGATATGCACATATTTTCGTGTCATAAAGGACTGTCGTATACAAATTTTGACTTTGTGGCACAGTGGACCCCGGTGTTTGAATGAACTACCGTTCTGGCTTATAGAGGAGAGATAGTAGGGGCTATCGTAGCGGAAAAAAAAGCAGAGCAACCTCGAGCTAAGTCCGAGGTTGCTCTGACTAGACCCGGGGACTAAACTCCAATATTGGGTTGTGGTCCGTGTACTAGGTCAGAGCATAACTATTACGGGGTCCATCGCACATTTTTGTCCCGATAAAATGAGCAGCGTCCATCCGTTCTGTCCATTTGTCCCGTCCGTCCGTCTGTGTAAAAATGTTAACCCATGTTGTATACATTTATCTGGATTCCGTAAGGGCACATGATGTCACTTGTGAAAAGATCGGTTGATGAGTTTCTCGACCTGCTTGGATTTTGGGCGTAAAAATATGTGAAAAAAAAAAAAAAAAAAAAAAAAAAAAAAAAAAAAAAAAAAAAAAAAAAAAACAAAAAAAAAAAAAAAAAAAAAAAAAAAAAAATATGCTAATTAAGTATCAATTTGCATAATTTGAAAATTTTCCTGCAAGCCTGTGGACAAGGTTTTTTCTGGGAGTTCCGTAATGCGTATAATGATGTACCTTGGTGGAATGGAAGTGGCTGACGAGTTGCGCCCTGATTACATGTAGATTTTGGAGTATTTTGGCACAAGGGAAGTATGCACATGAGCTAATTAATATGCACAATCTCCTAATCGCTATATTTTTGACACTGTACATTGGATAATTCCTGCACTGAAACCTACATGGGTCCAGTTTTTTTGCAATTTGAAGTATGTGAATGCGGCTAGTATGCAATGACTAATTTATGACGTATTGCTGTATCTCTGAAATGGTACGTCGATAGGCAAAATTCCTTCGCTACATGTAATCGATACTACTATGCCATAGGGTAGGGGTGGGGTGGGGTGTTGGGGAGGGGTTAGTATTGCGGGGTGTTGGGGAGGGGGTGGGGTGTGCAGGGTGTTGGAGGGGTTAGGGTGTGGCAGGGTTTTGTGAGGGGGTGTTGTGTTGCAGTGTGTTTGGGAGGGGGTGCGGTGTTGCATGGTGTTAGGGTTTTGATGGTGTTAGGGAGGGGGTGTTGCGGGGGTCGGAACAGAGAGACGAGAAGGGGGAAAGAAAAAATGAGTTATTTGATCTTTTTTTTACCTTTTTTTTTCTTTTTCTTTTTTTGGGGAGGGGGTAGGGTGTTGCGGGGTGTTGTGGAGGGATTGTCATGTTGCAGGGTGTTGGATGGGGGCGGCGTGGTGTACGGGTCTTGGGTGGGGTGTTGCGGTGGGTTGGGTGTTGATGGGTGTTAGGAGGGGGTGGGGTGGGTTTGCAGATTGTTGGGAAGGGGGTGGGGTTGTTTGGGGATTGTGGGGTGTGGGGAGGGGGTGGGGTGTTTGGGAGTTGTGGGTGTTGGGAAGGGGTGGGGTGTTTGGGTGGGTGTTTGGGGGTGTTATGGAGGGATGGAGGGCACTTGCAGGTTGTTGGGGATGGGGTGGGGTTTTTCAGGTTGTTTGGGAGTTGGGGTGGTTGTTTTTGTGTGGTTTTCTTTTTCGGTTTTTTTGTTTTTTTTAATTTTCCATATTTTTTTTACGCATCGCGTATACGAGTTCGCCTTGTTAAAACTGGCATTGACTCACTTGACTTACAAATCTTGACGCTTGAACTTACCAATACCAATGTAGGGTGTCCACGGTGATTTTTTAGAAGTTTGTTTTTTAAAAAAAACTTTTTATTTTTTAAATGAAAGAATCTGTCACAAAAGAAAAAATGACAACCAAAATTCATTTCGATGGTAAGCGGTTGTGGATTATGGCAATTTTAGGTCGCAAAATCGTCAACTTTTTCGTCTTTTTTGGTAAAAATGTAAAAAAGGCCGTAATTGAGGAATGAATGTGTGTTTTCTACTTTGAAGACAATAACCAATTTTCATGAAGAATGGCCAATCCGTTTGGGAGTAACATGCTTTATGACATTTGCCCAAGTAATGCCTATTTTTTTGGATACCACACAATGCAATTGCGGATATGGTCAGTGAAAATTCAAACCTGTACAACCCTATGGGGATTATTACAGAAAATACCAATGTATATGGCTTTTTGAAATCCCATTATATATTCTTTCAAAAGCAGTGAAACCAGGTTCACCTGTTTTGAAAGTGCGTCTCCTTGGACACACATAAGAAAGTTTGATGACCCCTTTTACATTTCAATGAGAGTGTTTTCATCAAACTTTTAATAATTGATGCCCCGAAAATGGTAAGTGATTACACAGCTCGCTCTCAGGAAATGACGAATCAACAATTCTTATGATGCTTAAAATTTTCAGAACTTTTTTATATGATGTGTAATTTTTGGGCCAAAGCGCCCCTCCAGCATCCAATTTTTAAGCTACAACTGCACTATCAGAAAACTAAAGGAAGTCGTGGTGAAGATGGAAGTTGCCTAGAATATTCCTTGCAAGCCAAAACATGGGTATTGCCACACAAATGATGTGATTAAACAAAGTTATCAATTATGGTAATAATTATCAGTTTTTGGGGCCAATCTGGCGGCCCAATTTTTGGCTTTTTTCCTGGGGCACCCCCGGTTTTTCACACTTTTTTAAAAAAAACCCCTACCCACAAAATCTAACAACCCACACCAGTGGTAAATATTGTGAGACTTTGTGAGATTCGTGATTACACCCATCGCACTAAGCTATTGTGGTGAGTTTTTGTGAGATTCAAGTGGTTTACGATGCATGACACCACACCTGATTTTGTGAGATTCAGTGATTCAGCAAGGTCGATTTAGAAAATAAATTCTCTATAGCAATTTGATTTTTCCCTTGAAAGTGGCTAAAACACCAAATTTTGCATGCACGGCAAATTTCACATGCACTGAGCCAATTTTACATGCATTGTGCAGTAAAAACCCCTCTAAATCTAGCCCTGGTGATGCAACTTAAGTTAATTCTATACTGAGCTATTGTGAGATCATTTATTTCACCTAGTCCAAATAATGAAATGTGTGATTTTTTTAGAGTCAGTGATTATACTATGGTGATAGAATATCCTATTGCGGTATGGTTTTTGTGGAGGTTCAGTGGGTCCCTTGGGAAAGTGTCTTTGTGGTTGGGTTAATTTTTCTTCGAAAATGAGATAAGCCATCATTGCAGTCATCATTCAGCCTGTGTCGAAGAATCTGAAACTATGGACCCAATATGACCCTCTCTATAGCCCACCTCTACTATAGACTTCGCATAGCTCTCCACAAAATTCTGCATTTTTGTTTGAAAATTAGCTGAAGAACATCGTAATTTAACATTTGTTTAAATCTTGTATACCCACAGGCATCTTATAAAATGCCGCAACTTGATATCGCAAAGAAAGCGGACATGTGCTCTTCAAGAAGCGTGAGGAACCCCAAGATCGCAACGGCAACCACCGTGCAGCAATCTGAGCAGGCCGACTTCTACGCCATTCTGCCGCCTATGGACAATTGATGGCCGTCCCACCGGACAACAGCAGACAACGGCTGTTTCAACTTCTGCAAGTGGGCGATGTTGTTTGTAGGGGCGAATCGTCACCCTCAAGGAGTTTGGGCTTGTTCGTTCAACTTGTGGCAGTGTGTAAAAAGATAGTGCTCGTTTTCATTGATGTATGGAGGTCATTGCTCGCTTCCTGCGCTTGACTGATCTATAGATCTTCCAAAGCAGTCAAGGTAGTTATAGTTTATAGGGACAATTCAGAGGGTGTTTTGAGTCAATCCCCAATGCACCAGTTTTGGGAAAATTTCACCTCAATAGGGTCATGTGACCCATAAACAATCCTATTCTTAACACTACAAATCCTGACTGGACCTAAAGTTTAGCCCCCAAAGCGTTAGTACTTAGGGAATTTTTAGCATGAATATTCTTTGGTTCTTAAACTGTATAAACACTTTTTTAATCCTAAGTAACTGCCATTATTTAGTATACGTCATTATAGGAACATTGCATGCATCATGGTATTTGAATCAACACACCCAAACAACTCTGGGGGAATAATAGCAGGGTAATGTTTTCAGATTTTTTATTTCAAATTCCGCAACTTTTATATTTAAATTTCAGCCTGATTTCTAAACATTTTGGTCTATTTACCTTTTTTTCATGATATTGTAAAATTCGGATTGTTCATTTCCACAATACTCAATCACACCCCTGCTAGAGTCTTTGGAGTAGTAACCATTGGTGAATGTACATCTAGGAGGTGTTTTTTCCTCACATTGGGTTAAAACCTGGAAAATAAAAAAAAATCTTTATTCATTCTGTAAAATCCCTGTAAAATGGGCCTCCTATTGTGTCAGCCATACTTCTAGATGACCTAATGTTTTCTCACTCTGATTTGCGCTTGAATCATTTAAAAAGAAAACTCATGTGAATGAGAATTGGGCATTTGTAACAATAGGGAGCATTTGTATTGCAGTTCCCAATTAGAGAAGACCCTTTCAAATCCACAAAAGCAGAAGAGTGACACTATATAATTCCCAAATACAGCTATGATCTAAGTGTTAACCCGTTGTGTGACTGCAATGAGAGCAAACCCAACCAACCTGACATCAATGCAGCTTTGATCAAGGATTGACCAGGGGCACCTGTCTCATGAACAGTCCTACATGAACAGAGTGGTTTGGTATAAGCCATTGTTTCTTTTTGCATATTCTGATAGGAGAGAAAATTTTATACTCTGGCTCATAATTTCCTATTTCTTGGACCGTTTAGAGCGTACGCCCGCATCCCCGCCAAAACCGGTCCCCATCGTGTTACAAATCGACGCAGTACGCACAACGGCAAACACGTCGCGCGGCAGTTTTGTCCAAGAAATTACTGGCCCAGAGTATAGTTTGCATCCAGGTATGTCCACCTTATTGATGGCCATAATGACTGGCCTTGATAAATGGTTCACTTTACATGATAAGACTCAAAATACAGATCTGGAGGAGCTGTGCGCTTCTACTGAGAGAGTAACCCATCAGATAGCAATGCAATTACTTTATTATCACATTTCCTTCAATTCACATTTAGGTGAATGAATCAATGTGGGTGAATGTACGAGGATTATAACAAAGTAAACCAAGTGACAGAAGATCATCCTAACACTGAAAGCCCAGCCCGAGACTCCTCAAGAAATCATCTTGGTGCCGGGACTATAGTAATATCATCATAATGCTTCCAAAACCAGCCATTTAGAGGACCAATTGGATCAATCTTCAGCTCCAATTAAGTATGTCACGTCTGTATATGGATAGAATTGATTCTTGAAAAAATCAGCAAACATTCATCTAATATTAGAAAATTGTGTTTTTTTTTGGAATTACAGGCATAATATGAACATGCTCCTACAAAACCTGAATAAAGTCAGAAAAATTCATTTGGAGTATGCGGCAGATTTTAAAAAGCTGAGAAAACAAGCGTTAAAATGAGGTATAACATGTAAACATGTGCACTTCCTTTTGTCCATCAAAAAATCAATAGATTACCTTGAAATTCTTTTGTATTCATTTTGATTACACACGTTTATGATTTCTTTCTCTTAAATTTACTCTGGCGACGTTTTGTGGGGGAGCAGGTCACTACATGTAATAGTTCTTGCAATGAGTCATTGATGTCCATTAACCAATGCAGCTATTTGATGGTTACATTAAACCAAATCAAGCCTTCCCATGAGTTGGCCTTTCCACAAATTACTGTGTTCACTAGATTGAAGGAGAACACGTACAAACGAATAATTATAAACAATATACACTATAAACTAAATTATTGACACATATCGAGTGGTTTCAAGGAACGAATATATAACCCAACAATGAATTAAAAACCATCTAGTCTGACATGTGCTATTTAAAAAATCGCGCAAAAGGTAGAACGTGTATGCGATACAAACAGGGCACGTTTAGGTCATCATTACATGCCATAGGAAATACAATTATGAAAGCAATCGGCGTTGAGATGTTATGACGCTACTGTGCAGTAGTTTCGCAAACACAAATACATATCCCATATACAGTAGCACAAATTTCAAAACAGTGCATGGTCAGACAAATGCTTTTAATTCGTTTTATGTTAGTATAATTTGTTTTCCCATGAAAGCACTCCAAGTTGTCAATATTGTTTTTATAGCGTATATTGTGTAAGCCATTATTTTTTGATGCAGGTTCTCCTTTAATAATCTCAGAATTGCAACTGGGGAACAAATTGGAATGCAAAGATGATAATGGATATGATAGATCATTGTTGCAAAAAAAGCCATATTTAATCCAGATCACCTTGCCAAAAGGTACATTGTCAAGATTGTACTTCTACAGGTTAAAATTAGTTTAATTTTGTTTGTCCGTCCAAGAGTAGTGCTGGGGACGGTGTACACGTTTAAACACGAACGGAAAGGTCACTACACATTTAGAAAATCACTACACGGTTACACGTCAGTAAAAAATACTAACTTTTTTTCAGTATATTTTAAAATCAAAATAAGTTTAAAATAAGAGTTGCGCGCCTAACCTAACAAGCAGCACTCTCTGCAGCTCTTCAAACTTTTGATTAATTGATAGTTTATGGAATTGTTGTTATATAATTTTTTACACCAATGGAGCTTTTAACCTCAGGATTCTAATGGATACTTTTTACCTTAAAAGGAGTGATATCTGCTGTGTTTTAGTGAAAACTTCTCTGTGGATTTTATCCAAATTGAACACATATATCAACACAGGTTGGACCCATGTTGGATTTTGTATTCTTGATGTGCAGCCAAACCTTGGATTTTTTTAAATCTTGCTACTAACTGCAACCTGAATGCCCACTGACTCTCATTTCTTTTGTGATGGAGGAATAGTGTCTGATCTATAGACAACGGAGGTAAGCTTCCTGTTTATCCTCCTACTCATCTCTGGACAATTATGTGGTGATGAATATCTTTAACAACTTGCATAGGGCAAATTGTGTGGACAATTGACAAAAACATTGCCTTGGCAAGAAACCAAATTCACCTCGTAAATATTCTAAAAGGCGACCACTGTCCTACTCGATAAACCAACAGCTTTTCACCTTAAACTTTGAGATCTGGAGATATTTCAACCCAAACCCTGGACCTGATTTCTCTTATAAAGAAGATGACCATACACATGCTTCAACACCCTACGCATGCAAGTCTCCTACGACGAAATCAACTGTATCATGTGCGCAAAAAAACCCGAATCCCCCAACTCTACTTCTGCTTATCCCCCAGCACATTAGGCTCATATTCAACACCTTGGTATCCTGGCAGATAAATAAACCCCTATACTAGCGTTACACATAGAGGAGGAAAACAGCTGGACGCGTTAGTAGAACTAAAAATATTTCTACTCATGGTATATGTACTCAACAAAGGCTGAGGTGCCTATTTCTACTTCAACTTGAAAACTGTAGTAAACCCCAACAATCTTTACAACTTACCATTCATCTCAACATAATATCAAAGCTGTTTATGGAGATGCCCGATCAACCCGGAACAAAACCCTGTTGTTAAGACTTTGTCTTGGGAAAACGACCCCATGATATATTTTTTGTTACCGAAACCTGGTTATGTGAAGATGACACTGTCATAATTGGCGGAACTTACACCTCCTTGAACTCTTTCCTAATATTCCACGAACTCAAAATGGTTTATAGGGCGGGAATTGGAATTTTGTACAATCAAATCTTAAAAACTCCAATAGAAAAACTGATATAAAAACCATACTTTTGAACATGCTAGGGTTAATTGAGGTAATAAGATGTGTAAAGTAATATGTAGTGTATGGCCACGTCATCTACTGAAAAATGGGTTTGTTTTTAAAAACTATAAGGACTACTTAACCTGAAATTGATGATTTTCTTTGTGATGTTAAATGTGCTGCCAGCAAAATTGTTGTATTGGGGATTTAATTTGCATAGTTGATGTTGTCCCAAAAAAATAGATGTTTAGCTTTTATGTCATACTGTCATCCTTAGGTATGTCTCAAACATGTTGTGACCTACACATTAAACGTGGTCATACTCTGGACTTAGTTATCACTAGATCTGATGATGATATAATCAAGAACTTGTAATGGGCACCAAATGCCTAAATTCTGACCATTATGTTGTATATTTGATGGATGTAAAAAAAACAACCCCGACCGCAAATCTCAAGTATGTTATCGTAATTTTAAGACACAGTTAGATATGCCAAGCTTTGTTACAGACCTCGAACTGGAAGTTGTCAAAACTTTGAAATTAATGATAAACAAGGTACAGTTTGCCATATGGACTTATTTGACACAGACTCTACAGAATGTCTAGAAAGGCATGCGCCAGACAACCCGATGTCCGGAGATTAGGACCAACTCGCCATGGATAATGATGAGATAAAGGATATTGCTCGCGCATTTCGACGGCGGCTGACCGAAAATGGCCAACAAAAAATGGATTCTAAGAGAGACAGGAAAACAGAAGAGCCTCCAAAAAGCACATGCACTGTAAATAAACTATACATCAAGCCAAAGTCATAATAACTTTAATTCACAATTGGCAGCTGCTGCCAACAAAAAAGTCTTTCAAATTGTAAATAAACTCCTCAATAAAGGAGCCAAACTACTCCATCATGTGACTCTAATACAAAGAACTCATGTGATTCCTTGTGATTATTTAAAACAAGATCTCAAAATCAGAAATAATCTCGATAAATATCGTGACAGTAACCATAGTCACCAACATTCACAACAGAGCAAAGAACCACACACAGATATTGTGAACTCAACCACATACCAAAAATGGATGAATTTGATATGGTGAACGAAGAGGATGTCAGGGAAATAATATGCAAACTACCAAATAAATCCTCTTCTCTTGATGTACTACCAAAATGGACTGCTTAAACAATGTATGACATCTATTCACCTCTATTAACTAAAATTAATCAAATTTCACTCAAGTCTGGCACTTTTCCCACCTCTTTAAAACAGGCTATTGTCACACTATCATTAAAAAACCCGCAACACTAGATCCAAATGAACTAAAAAATTATCGACCAGTCTCCAATATTAAGTTTTTTCAAAAATTAGGCAAAAAAAAAATGTGAATGTCTCAACTCTTCTCTCATATGTCTGTAAATAATCTGTTGGAACCTACCATCGGACTTACAAGCGTAATCATGGCACGAAACTGCTCTCTTAAGGTGGATGAAAAATGATATCATTTTTGAAAATTGACAACAAAAAGCTGTATTCTTGTGTTACTTATTTGAGGCAGCCTTTGACACTATTGAATTTTGACATCGTGGGTGAAAGGTTTGCAAAATCCTTCTGCATAAATGGAGCTGTCAGATCTTGAATACTCTCCTACCTTCGAGACGTAACAGCGAGTTTTATGGCGGGAGACCTATCTAAGACAAATGACATGACTTTGGGACTCATTACAAAGAACCTCCAGTGATTCCTTTGCTGACTTCTTTTAAAAAACACATCCTTCACAATCAGAAATAAGTCTCGATAAAATACTTGGATCAGACTAACCATAGTCCACCTGCACCATGCTCACACATCAAGAGCTAAAGCAACTCTTACACCTCAAATTATTGTGACTCCAACAAATACCAAACAAGTGGGATGAATCTGATATGGTTCGAACGCAGCGGAATGTCAGGGAAATATATGCAAAACTACCAAATAAATCCTCTTCTCTTGATGTACTACACATGGACCTGCTTAAACAATGGTATGACATCTATATCACCTCATTACCTAATACTCACTATGTACACTCAAGTCTTGGCACTTTCCACCTCTTTCAACAGGCTATGTCCACACCCTACATTAAAAAGCAACCTAGATCCAAATGAACTAAAAATTATCGACTCCAGTCTCCATATTAGATGTTTCTTTTTCAAATTATGTAAAAATGTGTCATGTCTCAAACTCTTCTGCTCAATGGTCTGTAAATATCTGTTGGAACCCTACCATCTGCTTACACGCTAATCATTTGGGAACTGAAACGCTCTCCTTAAGGTGAAAAATGATAGCTTTTTTGTGCACTTGACAACAAAAGCTGGTATCTTGTGTTTACTTGATTTGAGTGCAGCCTTTGACACTATTATTTTTTACATCTTGGATGAAAGGCTTCCAAATCCTTCTGCATAAATGGAGCCGTCAGATCCTGGATACTCTCCTACCTTCGAGGACTAACAGCCGAGTTTGGCATTGTGGCGACCTTCTAAGACACAAACATTGACTTTGGCCTACCACAGGGATAAGTGGTAGGTCCTGGGCCTTTTCAGCTTCTACACAACCCACTTGGTAAGATCATACCGAAATATAACAGACTGAAATATCACATTTTATGCCATGACCCCCAAAATACACAGATGTTAATCCTCGCATACCCGGAGATAGTGTAACAGCTCTCTTTTCAAATCGGAGTTTGCCTTGCTGAAATTAAGAACTGGATGAATTTAAAAAACTTAAACTGAATGAAGATAAAACTGATAGTTTTGTTCGCTAGCTCCAAGCACAACCGTCTACTTCATAAATGACCCAATTCTCAATGTATGTGGCTCAAGATCAACCATCTGGTTCTGTGCGTAATCTCGGAGTTTTCTTTGATTCAACTATGACTATGTCAACTCATGTTCTGCCTGTTTTCACAATCTTTGAATATCATTTAAGAACTATTGGACGCATCGATGTATCTTGATGAAGAAACGTGTAATCATGCTGTACGCTCACTTGTTGTATCCCCGTATAGATTATTTCAATTCTTTGTTATATGGAATGACACCTAAAGACACCCAGAAACTACAGACGGCACAAAATAGAGCGGCCAGGCTCATTTTCAGGGCAAACCGTATGGATCATACATTACCTCTCCTCTCCTAAATGAACTTCACTGGCTACCATTCGTGAACGCATCATGTACAAATTACTCAGACTTGCATATAAAAGTATACACACCCCACTCCAACTTATATACAAAATCCATAAGATCTCATGACTTATTCAAATGGTAACATGTTTCCTTTCGCTCTCATGCAGAAAACAATCTCCTTATCGCAATAGACCTTACCCCATCAGTGGTGACAAAGCCTTCAGTAATTCTGTGCCAGCTCTTTGGAACAAATTACATTTATCCTTCCGTTCATCTCACAATATTGCAAATTTCAAATCTAAATTGAAAACATACTTCTTTTCCTAAATAATTGTCTGTGAACAAGCAGCAAATAATTTTTCACATGTATTGTAGATTAAGTTTGTAACCTAAATTGTAGCCTAAGTTGTAGCCTAAGTTGTAGCTTAAGTTGTACTATAAGACTGCCATGTTAAGCGCTTTGGTCATCTTTATTTGCTAAAGCCTATATAAATGCCATTTCTTAGGTCGTCCACCCAAATGGCATTTCCATTTCCGTATCTGTTTGTGTGTGAATGATGGCCCTCAAAACCTTACCGTTTTCTCCCTTTGCTAGTCGCTAAATAACTTTCCTTTATTTTCTCAAGTAAAGATATTATCTTTCAATATAGATTTGAAATTCGGGGAAACAGTGCGTATCCTACGTTTAAAATTAGGCTTTGAAATCAGTGTACGTACGGAGCAAATTTGTCTCTGCAGACGAATGTTGACGGTCCGCCATTTATTTTCGCAAGGATGCTTCCGGTTGCGAATGGAATTTTGGGCTCTAATCTGTAACCCCTAACCCAACCTCCTCGATTTTTGGATGACCTTGTAGTAAAAACATGCCCTTTCCGATGATAACAAGCTTCCCATGCGTTGATGATATACTATTTGAGTACGTTGAGTTTATTTGGACCAAAATTTGGTCGTATTTTCTTGGTTTTTTCGAGTCATATAGGTAGAAATTTTCACATACACGACCCCATTCAGTAATTTTACAGTTAGTGTATATGATAAAGTGGAACCTTTCTACATAAGTTTGCCAGTTTCATTGCACTCTGTGATTCGGGAAGATGCGGCTGAGATTTTCTGAACAAATGATTCATGCTGTCTGTGGTGCCTTACTGCAATCTTGCCGCTGGATCATGGCCATCACGGTCCGTATATGTAGTAATAGTATTATCACCATCCGTCTGACATTTTGTGATATATTTTGTACTTCGCAAATGTGTAATATTATTAAAGTTCAATTTTTTTTTTCCCTTTTTAATTTAATACGTTGAGGATCACTCCGACCATATCCACCAAGTACTTGCTGGCATAGTCTTGGTTTGGCTCAGACAGGGGAAGCATGCAGCATCACTATTCACAAGAATTTCTTTTTCATTGGCTAGACTACTTCTACGATATGTGTAATACATATTCATATTTTCTTTCATTATTTTATTTCCACCATACAACATACCCATTCATGGAAAATGGGGGAATCCTTTACATTCACTTTTCCTTATCAGCATCAATACCTTCATATATTCTGTGTGGAAGTAATTGTAACAGTGGGCCGTGGCTACGAAATGTTGTACAGACAGGAAAACACAACCTGCGCTACTAAAATAGGCATAACTCCCCATATTTTCTTGTTATTGAGCTGATTTGTGTACGATTGCTTTTCGTTTTTATGCTCTTTACAGTGATACCAAATTTGTAATGGTTCAAAAAAAAATCAAAATTCGGTCGGACTCCCTACATTTATCATTTTCTTTATGCACAGCATTCGCTATGAGTGCGGACTGATAACGTACTTTAATCTCTCGCGCATTACTAAGTTAGATAATATCTTTCGCAGACTGTGACACAGACCTAGACACTTTTCCGACCGCGTAATTGCCGACCTTGGCTAGCTAGCTACAGTCTGAACGTACGTGTACGCTGCACGTCGCATAACATTCATGAGTTGCTCGGTCCTTTTTCCGCTAGTCTAGACATTGCAACGATACGGCGAGCGAGCCCTCCTACATACGTGTCACATTCTATACGACATTCTAGAAGGACATTTTTCTCATCTCTAAAATAACCTTTAAATTTCTACCATTTGCGAAAAAACAATCAAAAAGGCAACGAAAAGTCCAAATTCAGCAGACATTTGTTTATGTCATGGAGACAGTGTTGTTTGGAACCGCCATGTGACGATCATAGACATCATCTGAAACCACGAAAAAACCAAGTAACACGATCGCGAATAAGATGAGAAATACAAGCGGCAAACAGTTTGTAAAGAGACTGAAAATACGGATAATTGACACATTCAGGAATAAAATAGTTAAAACTTTCCCCTATCTAATGAAAGGCAATGGTAAGACTGAAGCGTCATAAAGGATGGGCGCGCGGTACTCAGCAACTCTGTCAAGGCCAAGTGTAAACAAATCCATTATCCAGTAATACGATAAAAATGTCCTGTTTTGGATTTCAAAGTCCCCTGCCTTCAGGTTAGGGAGTGTTTCATAAATACTCTTGTGGGGGTTGGGTTGGAAAATATGGAGGGGGATCAAAAAAAATTTAGTCCCAATAAAGGGGGATCAAAAATTTCCACCCGGTTTATGGGGATCAAAAATTTTCAGGACATTTTGCTCCTTCAACATAAACTTACCAAGTAATCACTAGTTAGGCGTTCGCCTACTTATTGTTTTCTTGCTGTGTCTTTCTTTCTTCTTTTTCTTCTTCTTTCTTTACAACCACTACTCCTCCGTAACGCTTGACCTCTAATGACCTAACTCGCTCAGAGTAATGACCTGGGCCACAAGCATATGGGGGACACGTACAAAATGGTCTGCCTAGTGAAACACGTGCTTTATGCGCTCTCTTTTATCCGTCCTATCTTTCCCCCTGCCTTAACCTCGAGCAATGAATTTCAGGAGAGAATTTTGAATTATGCTTCTTTAAAATATCTTCCTTTGAACCTAGATCGCCAATGTCAGTTTTTTTGCAAATTAGATGTGTAAAATTACACCCTGTTTTTTTTCTCTCCCTGAGCCCCGCAAAATCGGTTTTCACGGCGGTCTCACTTATGTCGCCGTATCATACCGCCAAGACGCTTTCTTCCATTTTTTAATATAGTTAAACTATGATGATAGCACATGAATTACACTAAAAGCATATCTCTAGGACAATACCCGCCACAAAACTACACAAATTACGCTCAACATATGGTTTTATAGGAACTATAGCGGAGTTGCACTTTCCGCGCGAGGGATTTTTGTACTGTGCTCCCTTATAAAGCAACTTGAATTGTTCACAATCCAAAACATGGACTCTTAATTATGCTACAATCATTTGAGTTTATCTAACAAATTTGGCGTCTATTAACAGAATCCCTTTTTAGAATAGCAATGTCAGTGCGGGTACCTTTCGATTTTCTCCATTTTTACCACTTTACACAAATCTTATTATGCACATCAGAGTTTCCTCACATACAGATCACCGAGTACAAGCTCTCAGTATAAAACTAGGTTGTTTAACACTTTTTGTGATGTTTCATTCCCGTATAGAAAATTTTCATCATTTGCTTCTTGCTATTATGATATAATTTAAATAATCAGCCTCAAAAAAGAGTATCTAAAGTATAATCATATATATGCCTACTTGGAGTCGTAAAAATGCAAATAATCTCACGGGGGTGGGGGGAGTGGGATGAGGGCGGGGACCCTACTGCGTGATAGACGACCGGGATCATTTTACTTTAAAATGTTAACTGAACACATTTTGAAGGGGCTTTACCCCCCCCCCCCCCCACCGCCCGGGAAGGGTGCCCAATAGGCCTAACTGTAAAATGACCCCGGTTCTGTTTTTTGTGGTTTTTATGAGAAAAGTAGGGATTTACACTCAATTCAGAAAGAAAAAAACTAAAAAATCAATAAAATAACATACAATTCATGATATGTTAACCATCTCTCATTAAAACTCTTGGGGCTTTACTTTTAATAAATTATTCAATTTGAAAAACTTTCAAGAGCGATAAAACATCTTAAATGAGCGCCAAAAAGGGTGCTTGTGAGGAGGAAAATTGCAGAGCGCACAGCTCTCGCGGAACATGCGTTTTGGTTCCGAGTCGCCATTGCGCTCCCTCTCTCTCACAACGCGTTGTGAAGTGAACGCGTAGAAAGCAAAACGGTTTCAGCAAAGCGGGGCATTATAAGGGCGGCACAGTACATAAATGGTCTCTGCCGATTGAAACACACGCTTTATGCGCTCTCTTGAATCCGTCATATCTTTGCCCCCTTTGCCTTACTAGAGCAATGAACTTGCAGGAGAGAATTTGCATTCATGCTCTTTAAAAATCTTCTTTGGGAACCTAGATTCGAACAATGGTCAGTTTTTGCAAAATTAGATTGAAAATTACACCCTGTTTGTTCTAGCTCCTGACCCCGCAAAAAGCGGTGTTTAACGGGCGGTTCACTTATGTCGCCGTACCATACCGCCAAGACGACTTTCTACCATTTTTTAAATATCAGTTTTAAATATGAATGACTACGCACATGAATGACATAAAAGCATATCTTAGGACAAATACCCGCCACAACACTACACAAATTACGGCTCAAAACTAGGTGTTAAGGAAATATAGAGGATTTTGTACGTGCTCCCATATGCAGTGTGCTTGTTTGGGGTCAAAGCGTACATAGGGGTACTCACAGGGGCAAAGTGTGTTTTCTTTAAATGGATCTCTTCCTACAGATTACATTGCATGGTAAAGTGACTCATACATATGGAACAGCGTGAGACCCTTCAGAAAAGTTATGGGTCGATCAAATTTTGCATAAGGGCCACAAAAAACTAAACCCAAGTTTATAACCTTGGCTAATTTCATCAAGGAATTACCTAGTATTATCGACATGCACTTAACAGTGACAGCAGCACTCTGCACTGTATGCATATAACCTTAAACTTTGACCCAGGCTTGGAGTGATTATCTGACACTTCTTAAATGGAAGTGAAACTGATCAGCCAGGGTTTCTGTGAACGCCATATGTTCAATGCAATTGGGTATATAACTGTACACTTGTTGTTGATGAGCCTTGCAGGTATGTGTTATTTTTGTGCTTTTTAATCTAGTAGATGAGCATTTTTACATAAAGTATATGCACCAATATTAGACAGTGTAATTGTTAAACTTGAATATTGATCACAATTGTTAAAGCTTATTGAAGTGGAGTGATGTTATATTAATTCCTCTTTGGCTTTACAAACTATAACTCTTGGAGCTTATTGACCGACCACTCTGACAATGGCGATAAAGTGATACACTAGCTAATACATATTTTGTATATAGTTTATAGGTCGGTAACTTAGTGTTGAATGCATGTTCATGGTTGGAAAGTAAGCATGCTAGGGAACTCTGAGTGCGACAAATACGGAGCTAATACGGGTGGGGATATAACCTGCGAGTTCGAGAGTTCCTGAATTTGGTATTTTGGGAGTTAAAATGTACGAGTTGAATTTTAAGTTGTCACATGCGAGTTGCGAGTTTTCTCAATATTTATGACAGGCGATCATTATGAGATTCACTGCAATATCCCTGGAGTTGCTGGCAAATGAGGGTGTTTCAGATGGGACCCAGATACCAACAGTACCATTTAAAGGAGCATTCCCGAAATCTATAGATTCCTACTCCCACAAACTAAGGCCTATCATCACAGATTGGACCCGATACCCACATTACCAATTAAAGGGGCTCCAAGAAAACCTATGAATTTATTCTCGGCTCTAACAATTAAAAGCGCTTGGCAAATCTGAATGGCATCTGTGGATGAAAGAATGACATTGTGGACCGCTTAATGCGACCAAACTCTTTTCGAGTCAACGGTCACAACCGCCTAACTTTCGCGCTCTTGCAGGCGCAATTAGCTCTAGTCAATTTACAATCTTGGGAACAGCAACTTTTCCATTGAAAATGGTCGTGAACCAATCGAATTTTACAAGGGTTCCGCGCTTCGCGCGGAAGGAAGCACCTTTCACTGTGCCCACTCCCGTATAATAAGTGCCATGTCCACATTGTGGCCCCTAGTCTTTTAGTCCAGAACAAAAGACTGCCAATACTATTTTTACCTGGTTCACCTTGTGATTGCAATGTAGCTACGGCAAGTCATGACTGTTGGCAAGAGAAATGTATCTATAGGAAAGTGATTGTTGGGAGGCTTCCACGCTTTGCACGGGAGGGGGAACAACCCTCCCGCAACCCCCCAGGGTAATCAACACCAATAGTTTTCTTCTACAACTTTTCTAACATTATCCAATTTCACATTGATGGGCCAGTAAACATAGGCAAGGCTATTGTACAATATTACCACCCCCAACAAATGTGTTAAGAAAATTGCAAGGAGTTTACCAGAACTGAGATATCCATGTTACACAGGTTTGTTACATTATTAAATCTTAATCATAATGATTGATTTGATTTTTTAAGACCGTTACCAAAAATTGCCAACTTGGTATTTGTGGTGAACCACTTAAAAAAAAAATTTAAATGGTTCGATCAATTTTGCATTTGATAAAATAGTAAATACAAAGGAGTATTCCCGGGGGGGGGTTCTGGGTTTGAGTCGGGTACCATGCTCGTTCAAAAAAAGAGGGACTAGTGCAAATTGAGGACTTACCGCTGGGGTATCAAATTCACAATAATAAGTTTAGGCCGCTTAGGGGTATCAAATCAGTTGTGATTGTGATGGTTCAATGATCCAAATAGGAAAAAATTACCTAAACATATTCAAAAATAAACCCAAATGTGTAATTTTTCTTGCAGTAGCACACTGTGTCATTTTTCTTATATAGATATGTAAAGGTATATCTTTTATTCACGTATTTACAAGTCCCGCAAGGGGTATAATTTTCACTGCAAAGTGGTCCCGTTAGGGGTATATTTTCACTGGGAAAACCGCCGAAAACTGGTCCGTTAGGGGTATATTTGCACTGAAAAAATTGTTCCCGTTAGGGGTCGCCTTCCGAACCCCTGGAACGGCCATGGGTACCCAACAAAACCCTGAGAACCCCCCCCCCCCCCCGGGGTGAGTGGATTGCGAAGGGTTCCGCGCTTTGATGTGAGAAGAGGGACCAGCCCTGGGCAACTTTTTAGTCGCCATGACCGGCAAAATCATCAATTTCTACTTTACTCAGGGCCTCACCTCAGCAATTTGTCTCGCTTTTTTGTCTGAAGGTATAAGGGGGGGGATCAAACAATTGTAAGGACATAAAGGGGGATCACAAAAAATTTTCGAACTAAAAAGGGGGGATCAAAAAATTGTTGATGTCGAAAGCTCCAAACCTTTTCCACCCCCCCCACCAAAGTATTATGAACACTCCCCTCTGTTATCCCTCCACTAACAAATACCGATACACATGAGCTCACATGTAATTTTTTTGATTTTTTATGCTCGGATTAGTAGATATGTAAAATTTCAGTTCTTCTCAGATTCTAGCTGAAAGCTATGCGTTTTTTAATCTTTATGTGGGATCTTCTCTGTATGTTGTCTTCAAAAAAAGCAATCACAAACAATTACAAGGTGATTGTTCCGGTATCGTCTTGGGACCCCAGTGGCGTAGCAGGTGGGGGCAAAGGGGGGCGACTGCCCCCTCTGAAAAAATGTGAGGGGAAATCGGGAAATAAAAACACGGATATAATGTTAAAATCAGCCCCTTCGGATTCTTTTGCCCGCGACCAGGAAATTTTTGCTTGCGATCGGGACATTTGTTGCACCTGCCGGGAAATTTCCCCCTCGGAACTACCAGGGTGCTTACTCGCCGACACCCCCCCCCCCCCCCGTGATTTATCCGGAAGTAGTATCAATTTTGATATCAGATGAGGCCGTATTTTTCTCAATTGTTGTCCTGAAATTTCAGCTTTCATATTAATTTCTTTCATTAAAGATAAAATAAACAAGTATTTAAAGTTACAGGAGGAGATATTTTTAGGATATGAATTTCTCTCAAATTTCACTGGATCGGTTTGTAGACCACCATACCGAGAACGTTTGGAGGTTTTTTTATTTGACAACAGGTTGCAAACGAAACCGCCCAACCTTGTTGTGCGCTTGCCTGCTATCGGAATCGTTCCCCATAGAAAACCATGCTTGACTTTTTCGTGCACGACAGAAACTACTAAATCACATCTTATTACACAAAGACGGCGTATTCGGCTTATCAATTAGGTGTTAATACTAATACATTGGTAAGCATCATTCCAAATATGTAAAAAAAACCTAGGTTCGAGAAAAATTGGGGGCGCTCTTTCTGGAAATATCTAATGTCTCTTTAAAAAACGGGTGGGTCGCCAGGCATAATTTACAAGAAATAAGAGCAACATTAAAAAGCATTTAAATATGAGGAGTAGATGGTTTCCTAGTTTGACGTTGCACTTTAAATTACAGAAACATGTATATATAAAAAGAAATATAACTGATGTAAAGTAGATGTTTGATACATGCGTACCCCCTAAGATTGCAACTGATTCTCCCGTTGACCTTGAACTTGGTATGCTGACTTTGGCATCACATAGTGGTAAGCTTTAATTAACATAGGTTACACCTTCTGTCATTTCAAAATAAAAAAAATATGAAAAGGCGCCCAATTGGGCGCAAATATGTAAAAAACCTGGCATCCCTAAGTTACGAGATTTAATTTAATATACGTAACAACTCTCACGTTATTTCAAAATAAAGAAAATAGGAACAAACGCCCAATTGGGGCGAAAATGTGTTAAAACTGAATCCCCAAGTTATAAGCTTTATTTAACATAGGTTACACCTTCCTGTCATTTCAATTAAAGAATAATAGAAAGGCGCCCAATTGGGCACAAAATAGTTAAAAAACTGACATACCTAAGTAGAGCTTTAATTTGATGTACGTAAAAACTCTCCTGTCATTTTCAATAAGAAAATAGAAAAAACGGCCCAATGGGGCCCAAATTGTTTAAAACTGAATCCACAAGTTATAAGCTTAATTTAACGTAGGTTACACTTCCTGTCATTTCAAATAAAGAAATTAGAAAAGGGCCAATTGGGCGCAAGGGGCCAATATGTAAACCAAAAAACCTGCTCCCTAGTTACGGAGATTTTTAATTTGCTGTGACGTAAAAACTCTCTCATTCAAATATAAAGAAAATAGAAAAACGCCCAATTGGCGCAAATGTGTTAAAACTGCATCCCCAAGTTTAAGCTTTAAGTTAACGAAGGTTACAACCTTACGGTATTCAAATAAAGAAAAATTCGAAACGGCGCACACAATTGGCGCCATGTGTTAGAAAGAATCCCCAATTATAAGGTTAAAGATTTATTTAACGTAGGTTACACTTTAAATAAAGAAAAAAAGAAAAGAAAATTGAAAAGGCGCCCAATTGGCGAAACTATGTAAAACTGCATCCCTAATTACGAGCTTAATTTGATGTACGTAAAAAACTCTCCTGTCATTTCAAATAAAGAAAATAGAAAAAAGAAAAAAAATAAAAAAATTAAAATGGGGAAAAAAATGAATCCCCAATTATAAGCTTTAAGGGTACACACCAACATTAGAGTGGACACAGCACATATCAGTCCAAGGTTTATCACGACTGTGTACCTCTTTTGTGTATAAATTTGTGAGAGATTCTTAGTAATTCTGTGATTTTGTTGACCAAATTTGATTTTAACAGATAGGAGTGAATGTAATGACAATTTTAAAAAGGAAACATCGAACTGTTAATGAAATCTAAGGTGATCGCGTTAAACAAAAAAGGCGCAATGCGAGGTTAAGAGTCGGAAGTGAACCCGCGGAAAATACGGCATTGTCAATGATCAGTAACTATCTAAAAATCTAACCAAATGTTATCCTCAATTTTTGATATGTTGTAGAGAAATCTCTTACTGGTTGTAATCATATAATCCGTATTGTCCAAAACGAAAGGTAACTCGAGTTATAGCAATTATTCTGACCATCATTTTACATAAAAAGTCTATGGCGCGTGCAATGGTGGTGTGTACCCTTAAATAACGAAGGTTACACCCTTCCGGTCTTTCAAATAAACAAAATGAAAAAGGCGCCCAATGGCGCAAAAATGTGTTAAAACTGAATCCCAAAGTTAAAGCGGTAATTTACCGAAGGTTATACCTTCCTGTCATTTCAAATAAAGAAAATAGAAAAAAACGCCCCCCATTGGGCCGCAAAATGTTTTAAAGGATCCCCAAGTTTATTAAGCGGTGAATTTAATGTAGGTTACACCTTACGTCATTTCAAATAAAGTGTTGCTTAAATTTGTCTTACATAATTCCCAAACATTATATGGTATATCTTTAGGATATTATTACCACCAATCATACCACCCTGAAAATTACAAGAGGAAGAAATGTGGGAAACTGAGGGGAATTACGCGAGATTGCCTTTTGAAATAGGTGATTCCCTTTTATTTTGACGCAATAGCACCAGCTGGACACGGCCTACTCCGGATATGATAGAAGGAGTTTGAGGAGTTAGATAACAAAAGTAAGATAAATAAGTGCTGGACCACAGGGTCCCAGCACAGGCGTCGGGAGGTATTAAAAGGGAAAACAAATAGGAAAAATAAAAACTTTGAGAATTCAGGTGCGAGTCAAAATTTACGCAGTAGTTAACAAATGCGAACTACAGGAAGACAGGACACCTTCGTTCAGTGATCGCTCTGTTTCAGTGACGCTCGTTTCAGTTGATCGCTTCCATTTCAGTAATCTCTCCCGTTCACTCAAGCTAAGCGGGAGGGGGGGGGGGGGCCCCCCCCCCGCGAGAAGCGCGGGCCTCCCGCTAGTATAATCAATTAAAAAGGAGCAAAAATAAAATAGAAGCATACCATTGCAAGTGAGAAAGATAATTTAAGTTAAATATTGAAACCCATTTTATGTTACATGAACACGCAGGGGGAGGAGACAGATCTCAGCTTTATACGAATTAATTCACGTTATTTAGCAATCTACAACCTCCGTCTTCTTTTCTAAGAGACACTAACGAGTTAACGGAAATATGTCAGAATTTTGTCAAGCTCAGTTTGACTTAATTCTAAAAATATGTACATACATCACGAATTCCCGAAAAAAATAATACAATTTGATGTAAAATTAACAAAATAGAGTCTTTTAATCTTTGTTTTTAGACTACGAGAAAACGTGTATGGATTTTTCGCCATGCTTCATTGATCAAAAGCGCCCACATTTTGCTTCCTTCGTGACGTTCAAAGTGATGACCAATGCTGGCGAAAATTAGAAGATTTTGGTGTAGCAATGAAAGTTACACTATGCAACACTAATTTGGGAGGTAGCATCTACCGAATGGTTTATAAGCATGAGCTATAATAGTTTGAGATTCAACTCACAGTCACCAGAAGAAAGTTTTGGACAGCGTCCACTAGTTGGGAGAGGAGACAGGAACAAGAAAAGATTTGGGCGATTCACGTTCATAACAAAACTAAGATATCTGGCTTTACTGTTGACATTTTAGAAGAGAGTGCAAAGACTTTTGTGTTCGATCAAAAAGTAAAGTTGACATTACATTGAATCCATGAAGCAAATACGATTAGTCAGATCTTTTGAAGAGAATTAAATGTTGCTCTAATGCGCTTACGTTGATTGAATGTTTTCATTACTAAAGAATAGGATTGCATTTTTTAATCCACCTACTGCAGAAGCTCATCATTTCAAGCTGATACCTTCGGAAAAGTCTAGAGGTGACACGATGGTTGAATCTAATACTGTATGAAGCTCCGAAAAAAGTAAAAGTAAGTTTCATTAGATTGGTTGTCAATTAAATTTAAACTTGTTGTTGTTTGTACACTCACATAGATAAACAGACTAATGACAAAACTGCTGTAAAGGTGAATTAGTTATATTCAAGTGATTTAACGAGCTGAACGTAATTCAACCGAAAAATGTTGAATTAAGTTTTCTGATAAAAAAATAAGTGTGCTAGCTACTTGTGCCTCAAAAAATATAATCGATAAAATACTCAATTCCAATGAGTCTTATAATACTCAAATTGCAATATATCTGATCATAAATTGTCAAAAAATACGTTAAATTATATTTTTTTAGTAATGTCGCAACACAAAACGATGCGTATATGAGTATATAGGGCTGGTAAAATGAACAAAACCATGTGATTAAAATTTCTACAACTTGACAGCTTGTTGTTTGTAACTTAAGACTGTCTCAGAGATTTTGAAATGTAATAATATTATTTATGTAACATTAACAAAAACTAAATTAAAGATAGTCATCTAAAATGCTCAATTCCATAGTTTGGATGAGAAAGAAACATTTCGATCCGGATTTTATGACAAAGTGTGATTTGGGTCGATATGAAGCATATCATTTTGAGCTTGCTTATTCCACACAGTGATTAGTGGTGGTCAAGCAAAAACACAGTTTGTTAAAAAAGTGAGGGGGCGGCAAACTCAGGAATATCTGAGTCAGTGATGTTGTATTTTTGATACGTTTTAGTAACCAACACTAACCCATTTAACTTTAGCTTAGCGATACTATCATTTTTACCACAATTGTGCACTTTGTGATACAAGCACCAAATCTGGCACCTATATACTGTTATGAAGCACCTTTACACAAAAATAACGTTAGCCAAATTAAAATCCAACATGATGACCATTTTTTTCAAGATGGCCGCCGCTATGTGACAAAATTTAATTTTAAGTTATGTAACACCGGATGCAACAGTCATTTAAGTATCAAAAATCGATGTAGTACTTCTAGGTTTGTCTCTTATCATTACAAAATACACCTAAAATTCAAAATAGCGGTCGTTTTTAAGATGGCGGCCATTTACTGAAATTCCTGCCACTTATGATGAACGTTAATATAGATTACAATGTATCAATTGGTCATACAAGCAAAAAGTATCACATAACAACAAATGTTGTGTCTTACCAATATTGAACATAAATATACACTTGTAATTTCAAAATGGTTTTCTTTAATTTCAAGAGTGGCTGCCATTTTCAAAAAACTAGTCACCACTGAAGAATATAATCTAGTATTGTCAATCGGTGCATGCATTATACAAGCACAAAATTATACAATTATTTCCTAACTTCTAAATATGTAATTTTCAAAGGATGTGCTTTGTATATGAAATTTCCAGGACGAAAGATAGCGGCCATATGCTGCAAAATGGTGGTCATTTTTCCAAGATGGCTGAATTTTAATGCTGTATAGCGTTACACATGGGATTATGATAGACAATGTCGTCATTGGGGAAATTCATATGAGGCTCCGCCTCTCGGCCACGGATCACAGGACCAGTTACGGGATAGACTAACATGTCTAATGTTATACAGAGCTTGAGCGTCACCAGTGAACCGATATTTACTTTGAAATGTCAAGGCAGTGCAGTATTCTTGAATATTGTATGGAAAGCTAAGACAAGTGATCCAGTTTTAATGAAGCAGCTGGAGTTGGAAAACACCACTGCAGTTGCTTCAGAAACTGCGACTAAATCATTGGCCGGTTGGCCACCGTGAAGAACAGAAGAAGCGGAAGTCCCCTTCTACCAAAGAGATGTGATAAGAGACGGACCTACGCCGCATGGTTGGGCCCGGATAGAAAGCCGAACAACACCATGCCTAATCCAGCTGTCGACACAAAGCCTAGGAATGACCAGGACAATGTGCCAGCTCATCAGGCGTTTAATCGGATGCGGTACCAGATGTGGTGGAAAAGGACGTGGATATAGACCACTCCCTCCCGCTCTAGAAAAGACGATACTGAAAAAAGATTGATATAGGCTATTCTGTGATTCGGAATCCGAATCGCAGTGAATTAACAAATAGTTAGTGACCGGGATGATGATGACGGGGACTTGTTTGCTCTACGTGAAAACACCGTTGAAGATATGCTTTTGCTCCCAGTTAACAAATCCCGACTGCTCATCTATGCTGCAGATCCACATGAAAGTCTGCAAAGAATACCAAGCTCAAACTAAACGTAATGTTTTGGAGCACATAGCCCAGCAGCTGAAAGCGCCATTAAAACCAACAACAAAAAGAAACACAGGGAGAGACTATTGTTCCATAGTGTTCAGCTCCCTTCTGGCTGATGCTTGTACGACGCAAGCTCATAATTAGGAGAGGTATCAGACCTGAGGCTTCGCAGCTAGCACAGGCAGACTCCTAAACCCTCAAAAATCTATGCCTTCCATTCCACTTCCAGAAGCCCTCATTACATCAGGCCTCAGTTCAAACTGAGAAGTCTACCTCTCGAATAACAATGGCTCAGCCATGCCTTTACAATCGGTTGAGGAGGATCGGCAGTTCCTATAGAAACCTCGCTTTGCCCTGAGCAATAGTCTTCGTCAAATGGAGCAAGATCATATTCCCAGGGTTTTCTGAGAGTTCCTTGCTCCGGGGGTGAGGGGCCTCAGAAAACAATCGCACCTCAAAAGCACCTACCGGGCGCAGGCAGGAACTCGGAGAGCGGGAATGCGGATTGAGGGGTTGGAAGCCTTGGTGAAGACGTTACGAGATCTCTAATGCGTAACAGTTGGTGTTCGACCCATATGGCCATACTGAAATCTTCAATGACACGAGGGTGGTGCCAGTGTCGGTAGTACTCAGAAGGTAGATCAGTCTGTATCAGCCGCATCTGAAGTCTGCTAACCGTATTGTAGCTATCAGGGATTCTATCAGCCCCAAAGCCGTAGCCCTAGGCATGCTTCTACTTCTTCTAGGTCGTGAACAAAACCCTTTGGTCTTGTGGAGAAGACAGTCCCATGGCGAAATCTGATTGAGTGAATGACCTCCTGAGAGTTCTGACAAAAGGGCTTTCGGGTGGGCGCCACAAAAGCCATCGTCTTATAGGACGAATGGGGACCACCTTATTGGATGGACTCTGCGACCACTAATACCTTACAATACTCCTGGATAGCCCGAAAGTAGCACCAGAAATTGGTAGCCTACGTTGCCCACAAAGAAACACAAAAACCATTCTGGACAAGATTGTAAGTATTGTGTACGGGTATATCGAGGTATGCATCAGAAAGACCGAGAGGGCCCATTAGCCAGGGTCTAGTGAAAGAGCCAGGAGCACAATTGCTAAAGTTCTATGCAGAACTATCGGGGCTTATGTAAAGTTCAGAGGGTTTAGATTAAGGTGAGCCTACACTCCCCCGTTCTTGGTAGAGTAGTTAGGAAAGGGGTGGAGTAGAAGCCGCCCTGAATCAACCTTGGCATCCTCACAAGCTAGCTTGATTCTAGTGTTCTGATCGGGACTCCTGTAGGAGGGGTTTATCATTCCCTCTCGGGTATGACAGAGGAGTGGACAAAGCCCCCTGATTGAAGAGGGGCGGGTATGACAAGAACTCCAGTCGATAACATTTATTTGCAATAATTTAGACCAAAATCAAGGTGCGACCAGTGTATGGCAAGTATCGGTATCAAGATATTTGCGGATACGATTGAGGTTATATATTGAAAGTGAACAGAACAGACAAAGAATGATAATGATTAACCCCCCATGGGGCCATGGAGGCTACCATAAATGACACAATGTCCGGAAAGAGGGGAGGAAACTATGGAGGACTTGGTCACATAAGTGTAGAGCATAACGTTTTAAGAACTCATCAGCATGGTGGGTAGATGAAGCCACAAAAAAAACTCAGTTTTAAGACTAGTACGCTGCATCGGTTCTCAGCATCTGCTTGGAGATCATAAACACACTGAGTCATTTAAACCAAAGCGCAAACAGCTTCACCAGCGATGGTTGGATTAAAAATAGCGGATATCTGAACGTCAGCGGCATGACATGATATTAAGATGGTGGTTTTCTATAATCTTGCCAAAACTGTCCGTGGGTGATAATCGCCTAGAGCTCTGTTGGATAAAGAAACCAGAGAAAAGTAAGTATTGACATTGGGGGCTTGCCATTTGGTTAATCCCCACTTGTCTAAGGCCATTTGGCCAATCCAAATTGGTTAATTTACCATTCAGTCTAATACCAGTTAGGGTAATAACCATTTAGTCAATAGCCATGTAGTCTCAAGCGGTCTAAAATTGATTAAATCTCTTATCGTCTAATATCCATATGGTCGCATAACCGATTAGTCTATGCCAATATGGTATATTCATTTTGTCTAATATCCTTGGTCTAATACCCAATTGGGCGAATATCAATTTGGTCTAATATCCATATGTCTAATACCCATCTGGCCTTAATACCCCATTTGGGTCTAATACCCATTTGGTCTAAATCATTTGGTCTAATATCCATTTGGAATGTCAATCTGGTCCAATGGGTATTAGACCAACTAGACCAAATGGATATTAGAGCAATGGATAGACAAAATGGATATTAGACCAAATGGATTAATCTTCGGGCCCCAATCGGTTCCTCCCAAAGATGAACTCCAAGCCCCGAGGCACCCCCCTCCGAGAACCCTCTCGGAGGTGGTTCCCTTTTGGTTTTAACAACAACGATAAAGGGGTGGGAGGGAGCTCGCCTCCTCGACCGCAGGTTATCCGGCTTTTGGTCCAAAGTTCAAGCTCGCCAACACATCAACATGCAAAACGGTGAGGCAGTGTTCTTGGCTCTGGTTTGGCGGGTCACCTGGTTAAGGGGAGTTTTTGATGTTTGATGCGAAAGTAATAAGCATGAAGCTAGTTATCTGAAACAAGGAATGTGGGTACGACAGCAGTACCTGTGCAATGAGGAACCATCCGAATCTTCCATTTCGTAGCTATTAGTCAGAAATGGGGAATCGCCCCAGGGGCGGGACAATGTCCTAGCGGGATGCTCTGGCTCGGGGGAGGGATCCATGCAAACTAATCCAATATTGAAGGGGAGAGGCTCCTCTGTATGTAGAATGGTTCCTCTTTCCTTCAGTTTGTCGAAGGATCTTCCTCAGGATAGATTGCCCCCGCCCATGTTGATTCATACTCTGAGACAGAGCTTTCTGAGGCTGCGGCTTGCATCATCGTTCAAAACACCAAGGCTACGTTCGACCAGACGGATTTTTTTTAGATTTGCAGGACTTCGTCTGGTCCACCATATGAGCTAGTATGGGACGTATGAGAAGCCCTAGAAGCTCTCTGGGTTTTAGTAGTTTGATCGCATTCGGGTAGCTCTCAGATATATCTGATATGAAGGCAGATAAAATAGGCCTTTACTGCCCCCGGCGGAGGTTTCTCGTGGCGGAGCCCCCGGAAGCTGTTGGATTTTAGCATGTTTGAAGTGCCTTCGGAAAAAAGAGCTCTTAGGGCGCTGGTGCTTTGTAGAGCGCCATATAAATGTTTCTGTTATTATTTATCATGAAGCAAATTGATGAGGCTTGCCCCTGGCAGGGGTCCAGGGGGCGAAGCCCCGGAGCTCTCGAGTTTAGCAAGTTTGATAGCTTTGATTACCTTCAACGGGGTTTCGGTACTCTAGGCCTATTACTGACTTTGACCATGTCAATTTTATTTCCCCGACGTCATTTCAGCGCCCCCCCCGGTGGCGCCGGGGCAGCCCCCCAGGGGTTGAATGTGCTTACACCCATCTCATCGTTTGTTTGTCTGATTTGTTATTTGTTTGCATCAGTTCTAAGTGAAGTTAATGCAACGAAATGTCTCGAATATTGGGGAAACTTATTTTTTTTGGAACCGTGACCCTAACAACCACCCCCAACCAACCTATTAATCTGTGTTATAGCCTAATGCGTGTGTAAACAGCATTGGCATTGATTACGAGCAGGGGACGTGAGTGTGCGTTCGGCTAAAATTGTGAATGTTGCACACAAGTATTTAGGATTGATAATCCATAAACTTGATGGAAGCAATTGCACAACCCCCTTAATGGACCCAGCTTGGTACTGTTAAAGAAGTTGGATACGGCGACAGCGCGAAGTTCAACCGTTATGAAAAGTGGCAGCGGCGAAGCGAAATGGATCTTTTTTAAAAAAAGTCGAATGCGGACTGACAGCGCGAAACTCCAGATTTTATAGGCACAGCGGCGACAGCGGCAATAGCGCTAACTTACCGTTGAGTCATGTGGTATCAAAAGACCCAAAGAGGGGGTTTTGGACCCCCCGACTCCTCCTGTTGAAAAATGGGCAGCGGCGACAGCGCGAAGCTCCAGATTTTATAGGCAAAAGCGGCGACAGGCGGCAACAGCGTGAATGATCGTGTTCTGGACCATTGATCATTTTTATCAGAGGCTAAGGAAAGGGGTTTGAACCCCCACCTTACCTGTTTAGAAAAGTTGGCAGCGGCGGAGAGCGCGAAATTGGACCTTTTAAGTCGGATGCGGCGACAGCGCGAAGCCTCCAGATTTGTAGGCAACGCGGCGACAAGCGGCAACAGCGCAAGATTGTTGTTCTAGCCCGTTGTCATTTGTATCAAAAGACTAAAGAACGGGGGTTGCCCCCACCTCCTCCTGTTTAAAAATTTGGGCAGCGGCGACAGCGCGAAGCTCAGATTTTACAGGACAAAGCTAGCGGCGACAGGCGGCAACAAGCGAGAATGATTGTGTTGATTCATTTTTATCAGAGGACAGGAAGGGGTTTTTCTCCTGTTTTACAAGTCGATGCGGCTCAGCGCCGAAATGGTATCTTTAAAAAAGTCGGATGCGGAGACAGCGCGACGCTCCAGATTTGTAGCAACAGCGGCGACAGGCGCACAGCGCTAATGATTGTTGTTCTAGCCCGCCCCCCCCCCTTTAGTCTTGGTAATCAAAAGACTAAGAAAAGGGGTTTGCCCCCACCACCAACTCCTCTGTTTAAAAAATTGGGCAGTGGCGATGCAGGCGAACTCCAGATCTTTAAATGCAAAGCGGCGACAGCGGAAACAGCGAGAATGATTGTTGTTGATTCTTTTATCAGGGACTAAGAAGGGGGTTTCCACTGCCTCTACTTTTTAAAAAGCGGATGCCGGCCATCAGCGCGAAATGTATCTTTTAAAAAAAGTCGGAGCGGCGACAGCGCGAAGCATCCAGATTTGGACAGGCAAGAGCGACGACAGCGGCAACAGCGTAATGATTGTCGTCTAGCCCGTTGCGTCACGTTGTATCAAACGACTAAGGAAGGGGGACTGGACCCCCCCGCCTCATGTGATTATACTCTGCGGCCAGAGCTTTCTGGGCATGGCAGGCTGCATCTACGGGCAAAAACAAGGCTACGTTCGACCAGACGATTTTTTTTCTATTGCAGACTTCGCTGGTTACCAGACCAGCTTGAGCTATTATGGGAAAGTATGAGAAGCCCCTGGAAGCGCTCGGGTTTTAGTATGTTTGATAGCCTTAGGAGGCTCCTAAGAATCCATTATCGTGAAGCAGTATAAACTCGGCCCTTTATGGCCCCGGCGGGGTCAGTTTGGGGGGCCCCCGGAAGCTGTCGGATTTTAGCATGTTTGAGGTGCCGTAGGAGAGCTCTATAGCGCTGTGGCTTTGTAGAGCGCCAGATAAATGTTCTGTTATTATATTATCTGAAGCAAAGATGAGGCTTGCCCCTGGCAGGGGTCCAGGGCGAAGCCCCGAGAAGCTCTCGAGTTTTGCAAGTGTGATAGCTTTGATTACCTAAATTGGGGTTCAGTTACTATAGGCCTATACTGCCTTTACCATGTCAATTTATTTTTGACCCCAACGTCATGTCAGCGCCCCCCCCGGTGGCGCCGGGGCAAGGCACCCCACCGGGTGTGGCAATGTTGCTTACACCCATCTCATCGTTTGTTTGTCTGATCTTGTTTATTTGTTTGCATCAAGTTCTAAGTTAAGTTATGAACGAAAATGTCTCAATATGTGGGGAACTTATTTTTTGGAAACCCTACCCTAACCAAACCACCCAACCAACATATTAATCTGTGTATAGGGCCTAAGCGGTTGGTACAAAAAACAGCATTTGGCAGTGATTACTAGCAGGGGACTGTGAGTGTGCGTTCCGGATGTAAAATTGTGAATGTTTGCACACAAGTACTTTAGGCATTGATAATCCATAAAATGATGGAAGCCACTTGCCAACCCCCCGTCATGGCCCCAGCTTGCGGTACCTGTTTAAGAGTTGGGCAGCGGCGACAGCGCGAGTTCAACCTTTATGAAAAGTTGGCAGCGGCGACACCGCGCGAAATTGGATCTTTAAAAAAAGTCGAATCTGCGACAGCGCGAAACTCCAGATTTTATAGGCAACAGCGGCGACAGCGGCAACGCGCAAAGTACCCGTGAGTCATTTTGTTATCACAAGACCAAAGAGGGGGTTTGGACCCCCCGACTTCCTCCTGTTTAAAAAGTTGGGCAGCGGCGACAGCGTGAGTCCAGATTTTATAGGGCAACGGCGACGACAGCGGCAACAGCGTGAATGATCGTTGTCGGGCCATTGATCATCTTTATCAGAGGACTAAGGAAGGGTTTGAACCCCCACCTCTACCTGTTTAAAAGTTGGCAGCGGCGAGAGCGCGAAATTGCGACCTTTTTAAGTCGGATGCGGCGACAGCGCGAAGCACTCCAGATTTGTAGGCAACAGCGGCGACAGCGGCAACAGCGCTAATGATTGTTGTTCTAGCCGTTGAGTCAGTTGTATCAAAAGACTAAGAAAGGGGGTTTGAACCCCCCCACCCCTCCTGTTTAAAAATTGAGCAGCGGCGACAGCGAGAAGCTCCAGATTTTACAGGCAAAAGCTAGCGGCGACAGCGCAACAGCGAGATGATTGTTAGTTGATTCATTTTTATCAGGGACTAAGGAAGGGGTTTTTCTCCTGTTTGACACGCGGATGCGGCATCAGCGCGAAAAATTGTATCTTTAAAAAAAGTCGGATGCGGCGACAGCGCGAAGCTCCCGATTTTGTAGGCAACAACGGCGACAGCGGCAACAGCGACTTACTGATGGTGTTCAGCCCGTTAGTCATTTTGTATCAAAAGACTAAGAAAGGGGGTGTTGACCCACCCCCACCTCATCCTGTTTAAAAATTGGGGTGGCGGGGAAAAAACCCAGCGCGAAGCTCAAGATTTTACTCAAACAGCGGCGACAGCGGCCAACAGCGAGAAGGATTGTGTTGATTCATTTTTATAAGAGGAAACTAAGGAAGTGGGTTTTGCCCCCTGACTCTAACTTGTTTAAAAAGTCGGATGCGGCATCAGCGCGACTTGTATCTTTTAACCAAGGTCGGATGTGGCAACAGCGCGAAGCTCCAGTTTTAGTAGCAAAAAGCGGCGACAGCGGAAAACCGACGCTAATGCTTTTCTTTGCCCGTTGAGGTCACTTGTATCAAAGACTAAGGAAGGAGGGACGGACCCCCCCCACACACACACACACACACACACCTCCTCCGATTTAAAAATTGGGCAGCGACAACAGCGCGAAGCTCCAGATTTTACAGGCAACAGCGCGACAGCGGCAACAGCGAGAATGATTGTGATTCATTTTTATCAGAGGACTAGGAAGCGGGTTTTGCCCCATACCTCTACCTGTTTAAAAAAGTCGGATGCGGCATCAGCGCGAAGCTTCACTTTTGCAGGCCAACAGCGCGACATCGGCAACAGCGGGAATGGTAGTAGTTCTAAAAACACTGGGCCATTGATCAGAGGACTAAAAAGGGGTTGGACCCTTCCAGCGCGAAGTGCCACTTTATGAAAAGTTGAGTGCGTCGACGGCGTGAAAGTGAACCTTTAAAGAAGTTGGATGCGGAGACAGCGTGAAGCTTCGATTTTACAGGCAACAGCGGCACAGCGGCCCCAACAGCGCTGATTTCTAGCCCACTGGTACAAGGTTTAGGACTGACTAGGACTAATTGGAGGTATTATCATGGATTCAAAGAATGTTAGAAAACACTTGTGCCAGTTTTAAACGTGCAAGAAACAAAAGGGAATAATATCCCATATACTGTACGCAATTAAATAATAAGGCCAAACTGTTGTTTTTTAACATATATGAGTATTCACAATAGCTGCCGGATGCTTTATGCCCTATACCAGGTGTTTGTGGGGCTATAAATCACGATATGTCATGACGTGCATCTTTGGGGATTAAAGGGGATGGCCCGATTTTAAGTATATAAAGTTTTGATGAAAGCTGATAGAAGGGACTTCATCCCAAAAACCCATCCATTAAGTTGATTCCGGCGAATTGAATCTTGAAGAACGACCCATCCAAGTTCACCCTTGATTAGAAAATATGCTCAATGTTTTACATACTTGTTCAATATCTCCAGTTATCATTACCTATGGTTACATAAGAGGGATATTTAAAGAACGACCCCTCTTCACCGTTATTGGTTAAAGCTTGCGTTGAAGAATGACCCAACTTTCAGAAAACAAGTTAGAGTGCATTCATGACTCATAATAACCTTTTGACCTTGTAAAGTTAAACAACGATTCAACTTCACCCTTGCTTGTTTTGGAAACACATGAAGAATGCTTGCAACGGCTCAGCGAATTGAAAAAGCGATGAGGCGACAGTCGTGAAGCTCCAGATTTGTAGCAACAAACATTAGAGGGAATTAATATTGGAAGATTTGTTTTTTTGCTAAAGACAGGATCATAATGGAGTTTACGAATTCGAGTTAAATTATGTTTTAGAAAATATTTAATTGCGGTTGACGAACGATTCAACGGCGATGCCAGTAAAGAATGGTTAGAAGACATTTTAATTTCGGGTTAAAAGAACGCTTCAACTTCAACCTTGCTTGTTTTTGGAAACAAGTAAGAATGATCCAACTTAGAAGGAACAATTAAATCTTTGTTTCTAAAGGATAATAATGGTTGTTTTGTACGGATCATATTTGAGTTTTATTTCTAAGAAAAGATTCCAAATATTCTAAACACAGTTAGAATGATCAACTAGAAGGATCATTAAATGAATCTTTGTTTTACCTCTCACCCTTGTGCGTTTTATCAGTCGGTTATGTCAATTGCAGATGCCAGTAAAATTATGTTTAGAAACATTTTAATTGCGGGTTAAGAACGATTCAAACTTCCCCTTGCTTGATTGTTTAGAAAACACATGAAATGTTTAAAAAACATGTTTATGTTTGCGTTTTGTTGACATATGATTTATATAAGAAGGGATTATCCATCTTCACCATGTAACATTTTGTGGCTGGTTAACGAACGATTCAAATTCACCCATTCTCACCCTGGTTTAAAAACTGCTCAATGAAAACAGTATTTAGGTTAAACACCGTGTAAAGAATGATTCAACTTAGAAGGAGCATGAATGAGTCTTTGACGAACGGACCCATTTCACCTGTTTAGAAAAACATGTCAATGTTTACAAAAATGTTCAATTATAAGTTTGTGATACATATGGTTTGATATAAGAAGGATATCGGTTAAAAAACGAACCCATCTTCACCTTTATGGTTTTAGAAAACGTGTAAATTGCGATGCCAGTAAATTATGTTTAGAAACCATTTTAATGGGGGTTAAGATCGATGTCAAAAATTCACCATTGACTTGCTGTTTCGAAAACATGCTAATGTTAAAAAAATGTTTAATATTGCCGTTTGTGTTAGGTTTCATAGATTTATATTAAGAAGGTTTACTTTAAAGAACGCCCCCATATTCACCAGTAAACATTTTACTGCAGGGTAAAAGAACGATTCAACTTCACCAATCTTCACCCTTGTTTAAACACATGTTTCAATGTTTACCAAACGTGTCAAATATATATAGTATGTGATTAGAGAATGCGTTTATATTAAGAAGGATATCTTTAAAGAACGACCTATCTTTACCCTTGTAAACAGTTTATTTACGAGTTAAAGAACTGGACCTGCTAGTTTTGGAAAACACGTTAAGAATGATTCATTTTGAAGGATCATTGAATTGAGTATTTGAAGAACGGACCCATCTTCACCTTTGTTTAGGAAAACATGCTCACTGTTTACAAAACATGTTTCAATTCTACAGTTTGTGATTACATATGGTTATATTAAGAAGGATATTTTAAAGAACGACCCATCTCACATTATTGGTTTTTAACAACAGTCAATGCGATGCCAGGTAAATTATGTTTAGAAACATTTTAATTGCAGGTTAAGAAACGATTCAACTCCACATTTACGTGCTGTGTACATTAGCAAACATGATAAAGTTTAAAAACATGTTCAATATTTGCAGTTGTGTTTAATACGGGTATATTACGAAGGATATCTTTAAAGAACGGACAAATTTACCCTGTAAACATTTATTTGCGGGTTTTAAAGAACGATTCAACTTCACCTGCTTGTTTTGGAAACACTTTAAGAATGATTCTATTATAGTGTGGGTTGGTGTGTATTCCTAGGATGTTCATGATTAAAATTGATTTTGTTGAGGTTGGGTTTCAAGAGGACCTAAACTGTCAGAAAATGATGGGGTGCAAATTTTCCCACTGATGCCCCATTCTTCAAGGGGGCAAATGGTAGTACAGGGAAAAATTTAAATACAAGTCAAAAATTGTGTTTTAATGTACAAATTAACACGTTCGTCTCGTCATTGTACACTAAACACGGTCGTCTCGTAAAGGAGTAGAAAAAGTATATATTTGCCTAGGTTCCAACCTAGTTAAAGAAAAAACGGTATAGCCCATAATGGTTCCAGTCACCCTGGCGGTAAATGCTCGATGTTGTGAAAGTGGTGTCAAATGCTTCCTTGTGTCATGCAGAAACAGAAAATGCATTTTAATTGATCTTTTGATATCACCAATGCGACATCCAGGGAAAGTGCTGGTGACCCCCATAGACCATATAGCCCTTGCCTGACATTTTATATGTAATTAGCCACCAAATGTTCAACACTGTAAAAATAATACATTTTGGGACCTGTGAGACAATACAAAACAAACTACCACCAGTTTCAACAAAATCTGAGCTTGGGTAATTGTACCCCAGGATGACCTTGAACCATTATTGGCTGTAGCGCTGTAACTAATGGTCGGAACCGAGGCAAATATATACTTTTCTAATCCTTATAAGGAGACCGAACATGTTAATGATACATTAAAACACAATTTGACTCGATTTTAAATTGTTCCCTGTAGTGACCATTTCCCACTTGAGGAAGGGGGCAGCAGTCCGAAAATTTGCACCCCATCATTTTCGTGACTGTTTGGTCCCTATTGAATTAAAAACAGCAAAGAAAATCACTTTAGCACAAAATCCTTACGGGAACCTGTTTCATTGACATACCAACCACCACATGAGAAGGATCCTTAAATTGAATCTTGTTTACTTCACCCTTGTGTGTTTATTCATGATTGAGTATTTGTTTCTAAAGAACGGGTTCAAATATTAAATTTGACTAGAAAATCTGGTAACTTTGTTTTCTAAAAGAGGATAATAATGGAGTTACGATGTGCGTAAATTATTTTAGAAAATTTTTAAGTGCGGGTTACAGAAACGAATCAACTGCGATGCGAGTAAATTATGTTTAGAAAAACATTTTAATTTGGGTTATAGAAAAAGATTCAACTTCACCCTTGCTTGTTTGGAAACACGTTAGGAATGATTCAACTTAGAAAGGATCATTAAATTTAAATTTGTTCCAAAGATTCTTAAATTTGACTAGAAAGAAAGCATGGTAACTTTGTCAAGAATAGTGTAGAAAACACGTTAAAGCGGTTTACAAAAACATGTTTAAAGTTAAGAATTGTGTTTAAAGAACGACCCACCTTTGGGTAGTGGTAAATGTCAAGGCGATGCGGTAAAACTATGTTTAGAAAACATTTTTCATTGGGATTATTTCCAATTACGGTTAGTTAAAGAACGATTCCTTTCATCCTTGATGGTTTGGAACACTTCATTGAGAATGGTCGAATAGGAAGGATCATTATAAATGAATTTTGTTTCTAAAGAAGGATATATGGAGTTTTGTAAGGATCAAATTCATTGCGACGCGAGTTAATTATGTTTAGAAAATATTGTAAATGAGGGTTGAGAATGATTCAAATTAACAATTGCTTGCTGTTTAGAAAACATGGCTCAGGATTAAAAGAAAAAACGTGTTCAATATTTTGGAGTTATGTTTACATATGATTTTATGTAGAAAGATATCTTTAAGTAACACCACTTCACCCTTGGTTTTAGAAAAACACGCCAATTGCGATGCGGTAAATAGTTTGAAAACAAATTTCATTGCGGGTTGCAGGACATTTAATTGCGGGTTAACAGAACAATTCAACTCACCTTGCTGTTTAAGTTTGGAAACCGGTTACCCCAAATAATAGGGTTCTACTTAGAAGGGTATTATATTGAATTTGTTTTATAAGAAGGATAAATGGAGTCTTTACTATTGAGTATTTGTTTTCTAATATAAGAACATTTATTTGCCAGAACACCTGTAGTCTTTGTCAATAGAGTGTAGAAAACATGTGAATGCATTACAAGCATGTTAAATGTAAGAGTTTGTGTTCGTTTATTGTGTAAAGAAAATCAAATGATTAAATATATTAGAGTTGTAAGGATTAGAGTTGTGTTGTTGATTTGCGTTTATAGAAACATGTAGATGATAAGAGTTTGGTCGTTTGTGTGTTAAGGGATAAAATAATAAAAAATAGAAAACCCCGTATTGTCAGAAAACATGTAAATATGGCGTTCGGTGAAATGTTGGAAAACATAAATGTTTGGAAAACATTTATATGAAATTAGAATTGACTCATTTTCACCGTACCGAAGTTTTATAGAGGCGACAACACAAGAATCGAGGCGTGGTTAACTTGAAAAGAATTCCTACGTGATTAAGGGTGCCGAACTTGCATTCGTGATTAAAATTGAAAAATTTGACTATAGAAAATCTCGCCAGATCACATCCCACCATCCATCCGTATTTTACTCGGCACCTTGTATGTAGGATACATTTAAAGGACCAAAAATACGTTACTATAAGGTTTCCATGACCCCGTATTAAAATGCTATTTAGCTTTGGGCTGTCGCCGATGCATCAGTAAAACCCACACCTTCGCGTTCGGCAGCAATAATGCAAAACATCTGCAGTTATTGCGCTGTCGCCGGTGTCGCCGCTGCACAGCCACAGCCACAGACTTCACACTCGGTAGAGAAACGCGATGTCATAATAACGTCAGTGCCAAGGTAAACAAAAATCCCACAATATATTTTTTTTTCAAAATTTACAAAAAAAAAAAAACGGGAAAAAGCCCAAATTAACCGGAAATATTACAAATCAAGCTCAATCTAAATTAAAAATCAACATGTAATGGGTTAAAAAAAATAAAAAAGATCAAAACCCGTATTGTTCGGAAACATGTTAAATTATGCGATTCAGGAAATGTGGAACACATTAAAGTTTGGAAAACATTTTATATGAAATTAGAGACTCATTCACCGCGTGCCGGTGTGAAGCAGATATAGTACGGTAGGAGCCATAGGCCGGGGCTCCGTAGACGATAACGGAATAAAGCGCCATGAAACTAATGTGCGTAAAGAGTCAACTGGAATCGATTGCCCTATGTTCACATTGTTCCGGACTATGACGTACGCCGGACAATGGTACTTCTACACGGTACTGGAAAGTGGATAGATCCGACAAACACAATGAATCGGCGGCGTGGTTAACTTGAAAAGAATTCCTACGTGATTAATGGTCGCCGAACTTGCATTTCTGCGTGATTAACTTGAAAATGACTAAAAAAGTGACTATAGAAAATCTCGCCAAGATCATATTTTACTCGGCAACTTGTATGAAGGATACATGTTAAAGGACCAAAAATACGATTACTATTAAAAAGTGTTCCCATGGACACCAGTATTAAAAATAGCTATTTTGCTTTGGGCTGTCGCCACTGCATTCAGTAAAAACCACACCATCGCGTTCCGAAAGCTGTGTTGGTATCAATTCAGCTAGGAGCATAATGAGCAAACATCTGCAGTCTGCGCTGTCGCCGGTGTCGCCGCGGCACAGGCAACAGCCACAGCTTCACACTCGGCTACGAGAAACGCGAAGTCATACTAACGTCATGCAACGTACCAAAAATTCCAACTATATTGTTTTTTACAAATTTAAAAAAAACGGGGGAAAAAGCAAAATACAGAAAAGTACAAATCAAGCTCAATCTAAATTAAAACCTCGAACGGTCAGGTTAAAACAACAACACACTTTATTGAAAAAAAAAAAACACGGAAAAAGGCAACAAAACAAAAATTCGTAAAACCAACATCTAAATTAAAAATTTCCCTAAATATTTTCCCCATGGACCATTTGATAAGCAGCACACCCGAAAAGAAAAAAAACCCGAAAATTCTCATAACAAAAAATCTCAACTTTATTATTTTAAAACAACGGGAAAGGAACAAAAATAGCCAAAATAGGTCAAAGCAGCTCAAAATTGTAACAAACCCCAACTTTATTGAAAAAAAACGAGAAAAGGCCAAATCAGCCAAATCGTAAAAATCAACAATCAAATTAAAATTGAACTATTCTCAGGCCCACTGATAGCAAGCACAAGAACAAAAAAATGTTAACTCCTGAAGTCTGGGGGGTATTGCCGCTGTCGCCGCTGTCGCCGTTGCCCGTGTTAAACAATAGCTTCACACTCGATGGTACGCCATAACAAAAATCCCAAATTATTTTAAAAAAGAACAGGGAAATGCCAAAATAGCCAAATAGTGTAAAAATCAAGCCTCAAATAGTACAACTTGAGCAAGCTCAATCTAAACTAAACTCAAACGTTCAGGGTTTAAAACTAAACTCCCAACGTTATTTAAAAACAAAACGGAAAAGGCCAAAATTAGCCAAAAGTATCGGGAAAAGGCCAAAATAGCCAAATAGTAGAAACAAGCTAAAACAGAACAAATAAAGCTAAATAATAGAACAATCAACTCAATCTAATGACCCGAACGTTCGTGGTTAAAACAAACATGATTGAAGAAAACAACGGGAATACCAATCGTAAATATAACTAATTTAAACTCAAATGTTCATGTTTTTCTTATCATGTTCATATTTAAATTGAAATAACTATTATATTATGTTCTTATTCGACACGTAATCACCCAGGTACAACAGCTTGCGCTGTCGCCGTTCCTGGGTTTTCAACAGTTTGGCTTCGCGCTGTCGCCGTTGCCTGGGTTTTTAAAAGGTTTGGCTTCCGCGGCGATAATGTGGTAGGTATTCCTAAGTTTAGCTCAGGGGCGGGGCAAGTGCTTCATCAATTTTTGTGATTTCCATGTATTTAAAGTACTATGTACCAAAATTCACATTTTATCCGGATTTGCAGTTAGCAGAAGCCATCCTATCGTTCGCCCTGACTAACTTGTCAGTCGCTGCCATGACCTTGTCAAGAATTGTGCAGTGAGTTGTATCGAGCACATAATAATTAATATCAATCAGGGAAATAGCTTTATAGGTGTGGCAAAGATTTACAAACCCTCACTACATTCCTATCCGTCATTTTGGCATTATAAATATTTTTTCTTAGGCACTAACCCTTGAAACCGGAACAATGATTGTGACTATTACTACTCGTCTGTATCCAGCAATTTGGAGGTAGGTTTTGCGATTATCCATCATTTCGGGGTGCCTATACTTTGTCTCACCGAAATTTTAAGGTGGACCGTCCCCTTATGCGTCTTGGCATTCTTCCCACTAGCGTCTCGATCGTGCCGCCTTTATTCGCGTGCGTATCATGCTATGATTCCAAGCATAGCGCGCGCGATTCAAGGCTGCGCAACATAAAAGCCGCAGTGACGTCACCTTCACTTAAGATTGAACAGACTATAGTCCTGATGAGCAATGACTAGATAGTCTTAAGAGAACCATTTTCTGTAAAAAATCGACGATATGAAAAAGTGGCAGACGCTTAAAAAATTGATTTTTCTTCAAGTTTTTTATAAATAGGTCTTAGGTCGGTCCTTTAAATTTTGACACTCATTTCACCTCTCACCCTTGGTTTGCCATGGTAACACCCAAATAACAGATTTTTCACATTTATTTTTGGGGCCCACTGTACACGGTTTTCAAACCTTAAAAAAGACAAAATTTGATGTAATGCCACGTAATTACCAGGAAAATTACAATAACGTCCTGAAATTCCCTACAAATGATACCGGTGTTTTTGCTTTTCAAAACAAGGGCCAGATACTTGCAAGATGCTTCATTTTGGAGATAAACCATTATTTTAAAAGGGGTGTTTTTGCACATCTTATTTATTGTAAAAAAATCATATATTCAATTTGAAATAAACTTCAAGGTAACGCTCCCAGGGCAGCAATTTTTTTAGATAGACTAGAAGGTAATGGTACTTGTGTAGAAATTAAACAAGTTTTGGGGCTTTATATATATTGAAGTAGTGTTGCCCAAAGATATGGTACTTTTCCCATTAAATGAAACCTAGGCAGTGAGAAATAATCATTATCTAATTTAAGGTTACACACTAATTTAATTTTTTACCTTATTTTTTTGTTCGTTTGTACTGTAGCAGCATGACAGGGTCAACATTCACACCTGTTAATTACCCCCCCACTCCATCACAGACCAGCCTGCCCCCCCCACGCCCCGCCCATACACTGTAACTACAGTGCAGTAGAATGTGCAACCAAGCATTAGGTGAATTATAAACTCAGCAATTTTCATTAGGGATGTCCCTCTATACCCACAGCACCTCACCTGCCCCACATCAACCCTCAGGATTCAACCCTCAGAATTCTCCCATCATCCATCACCCCCCCACCCACTCAAGCCCCACCAACCGTACACAATTATTCCCTTTTTCCCCCCCATCCCCCCCAAAAAAATCCCCAAAATACTAACTTAGGGAATTGGACAAGTTTCAATGCCACATGGGATTGTGATGCTTAGGTTTTGACATGCTCTGAGTACAAACCCTGCGCTTTGATTCTATAATATAGTTAAATAAGGGCATGACCACCAATTTTCCATCCACCCTCCACTCAACCCCATCCATCCTAACCCCTACCCCCCACCCCCACCCCCCCCGACCCCCCAAAAAAAGTTTTCCCCAAAATACCTACCTCGGGAAATTCCGACAAGTTTTCAATAAACCGTGAATTGTGATGCTTAGTTTGACAAGGTTGGAGAGAACATCAACATCTTTGACTACTATAAGATAATTGATGTGGTTAGACCAACAGCTCCTCCTAAAAAACCCACACTCAAACCCCACCATCTTATCCCGCAAACTCCAATGATTGACCTTTGCCTGGCATGTGAACGTTGACGCATCAACAAATTGATGAGCCAATGTTGCACACCTATGGCCAAGTTTGGTTTCAATTCAACTTCATTTTCAATTGAGGCAATTTTACCTTTACATCTTACACTTGCCTCAAATGACCTTTGGCTCGCATTGAACCTTTTACCTCATCAACAAATGAGGGACCCATGTTTGGTTTAAATCCTCAAGGTATGCGGATATTTACAGGCAATATTAATCCTTTTTCACATCAACAGACAACAACAACAGACAACAACAGACATCAACCGACAACAGTGGACAAAGGAGGCGACACAAAAACTGATCTTTTTCATGAAATCTTTGCTTATCGGATTCCTCTCCAAGTGTAACAGAGCGAAATTTCACACACACCTTTCAGAGGTAATTTTTTTGGTCAAATTTACTCTTGATAATTTACAAACTGATAAAATCCCATTATTGATTTCAGGGTGAATTAACAAAATATTGTTTGAAATGTGATACAATGATCATTTGAAATTTGACCAAAAGAAATATTTTTGGAGGGAGGGCGTGTACATAGTCACTTTAAAAGAGTGAAAGTTTCACTCTTTTTGGCTTTAGAGGGCAGATAAACCCTGTTTTTTCTAAAACCAGGTTTATTGATTTTGAAAATAAAACTATTTGATAACTTTATTTTCTTGGCCTGGTTAATCGGATGAAAAGCAACATTAATTAACTGTAAGTCATACCTGCCTATGGCACGTATTTTGCACCCCATAAAGATAAAAACCTTTTCTCTATCTGATTATAAAATACGAATTAAAAATAATAAAAAATTTTTTGTTTAAATAAAAATATAACCACATTTATCGATTCGAAAACGTTTTATATAAAACTAGTTTAACCTGTTTCGATCGAAAAACCAGGTTATTCAAAAAACCTTGCCTATCGATCAAAAACCTGGTTTTTTCGATTTTGAAAAAAAAAGGTTTACAGTCTAAAAACCTGTTTTTTATGTTTCTTGATAAAATATAAGTTTATTCGGTCAAAAACGTGTTTTTTTAATGATTTTGAAATTCAAAGTTTTTTGAAAAGCTGGTTTCTCTACCGACAACCTTATTTATTGGTGCCTATGGCATATTTTTGGCACAGAGCATAACACGTGTGGTCTGTGGAAAAGCGCAGGACCTGTGATCAATTAAACCAATTAAATCGTGATTTTGAGCCCGCACGTGGTCAACCTGTTTGTGGTCCAATTTCCTTCCACGTCAACCCAAACGCATCCGGGGAACGTGGGGAAATTTAACAATCTAAGTGCTGATAGGCTGTGTGCTTGTAAGGCATGTCTTTGAGCCGCGCCACCTGATTCCTACTTAGAGAGTATTCCGTATCCATGTGGTCCCAATCAAGAGAACGCAATTATGTCCAGCTGGTAACCTCTAATAAGCTGAACAATTGAGTTACACCCAAAATGAAAGATTTTATAAATCTGTGTAAGCTAAAAACTCAAAAAGCCCGCAAGTTGTCCGTTTGTGGAAAAACTAGAACATTTCGCGAAGAATTGCTCATGTAAGGAGCACCGATCTTCTCTGAACAATGTTAAGCACATCTTATCTCACCGTCAGAACTTTTTAAGAATAAATGGTACCAGAAACAAAATTAACAGGCGTCCCAAAAAAATTTAACCCACTCGGGACAAGGGCTTTTTGGGTAAAAGAAAAGTACACATGGGTCTTTTGTTTTGTACTCCTTTGAAGGCCAATAAAAAAGCTTTCTTTGACATTTTATTTCATTCCAGTCCGATGTGTATAACTAAAGATATGATTCATCAAATAAGAGAGGCAAATTCATTTGGGTCCTTTCTGCCTCGAAAGGCATTTGAAATGCAGACACAAACATGAATAACCAACACCGAACTACAGAGAACAACCTATTGCCATACTAAAAGAAAGAAATGGATCTTGCCTGTTTTTAGTTTTGTTTTTAGAAAAACTTCAAAAATTCCTGTCAAAACCCGTGTTTTAACCAATCGCTCATTCGTTGATCTAGCACAACTGCTCTTCTAACAAGATAATGTTTGGCTTGAGTTTTTTGCTATTCTGGTCCATTATGGGTCTGTTGGGTCTGTTACTGGCATGACTGGCATATTAATTTCAAATTCTTCTGCTGCTTCATATCCATGTAAGGCCGATTTTCAGAGTTTTCTCTTTCTTTTTGTTTCTTTGCTATTATTATAACTTTGGTGTTTCTGTCTATACAGACTCAGAGGTTTCCTCCTTTGGAATTCAATGTGGAAGCTTCCGTTGTTTGTTTGATTGGTTGGTTTGGTTTTTAGCATCTCTTTTAATTTTGAGTGATTCGGTAGGCTATAAGTGTCTTATGAAAGTGAACTCACTGGTTAATATTTGAAACGCAACACTCAAAGGTAGGTTTTGCTGATGATAAAGAACAATGTTCACACTTTATT
>JAMKCH010038010.1:0-14488 GCA_023653785.1 Ophioderma brevispina | reverse complement strand
GTCTTCTACTTCAAAACAAGTGGGCCAGACGATGTGGACTTCTTCGCAAATTTACATTGTAGCCAGTTCTACACATTCAAATTCAGGGGCTTTTCAATGTCCCAATCGATTAGTCGGTGACGCTTTGTGAGATATATTGTTGAGTGCTGAGTGGGAAACGTTATTTCCCGAAACATCGATCAGCAGCAGTTACTCGAGATGTGTTGATGCTGGCATTCAATTGAATCTGAAGGGATGATACTAGTAATGAAATGTACAATTGGTCAGTAATGACCAATAAAAAAACAATAGTAACTCGATACCGCCGACCCTGAAGTATGCAAAAAACCATATTTTAAAAAACACTTAAAGTGGATAAGTCCCCGCTACGCGCGTTGGTGGTGGTGGGGATGGGGGTTGACCTGCAAACCTCAGAAAGTCCACAAAGGTTTTTGATGAAATTAATACCAGGGTTTAGATAGATTTTTAAAATTTTTGTTAAAAAAAAGCAAATGAGTTCCATTCTATGTCTTTATATTTTAAGGGACATATTGTCATTTGCGTGTCAAAAGGGAAAAGCCTTGGCTTCTGCAAAATAGGGTAACACTGATAATCTGTTGTATCTGATCTAGCAAAAACAATTTACTTAGATCGAAAGTTACATTGCCCCTTTTGGAGACTATGTGTATTTTTAAATAGAACGGGGTACTCCACTCAGATTTCTCATGAGGTTTGTATAGTGGTGCCTCGAAGATATATCAAAACGAACAATAATTGATTTTTTTAGTGTTAGTACATGAATATCGTCGTGGTCAGACATAGTGTCTGGAATCTGATTTTTTGATTAAAAATTTGAGTTAATAGTTTATTCGGGTTGCATTTGAGTACTCTTGAATTGTACCAAAATAAAAGTGAAATACTCTCATAACCAAAATAGCCGCAGTCGATTAACACGCATTTGTATAAACGGGTTTCACAAAGAATCGAATACGTATTCGAATTTAGGCTTGCGTGTACAAATATCTCAAAAACACACAGCTAAAATTGAGAAGAATACGTATCCCTGGGACAAAGATTGCTACTTCAGTGATCACAATCGATTAAGAGGTCGGTTCAAGATTATAGGCCAAGAGTATTAATAAAATAACAATGAAGGTGGTTATTTTGAGGAAACAAGCTGAAAAAGTCAGAATTGGTGCAGAAGGTGTCTAGGAATAATATACTAAAAGTCCCCAAAAAATTCCTCCTTGGTGCATTTTTCGGAAATAAGGGGACCAAGTTGTACAGGGGTAAAATACGGAAATATTTCAATTGTCCGTAAATGTGTTCCAACATTTTGGTCAGTCCCAAGGGGATTAAAAAAAGGTATAGTTTGCCCAATCTATGGCTTGTAGTTTAATAACTATATTTGGTAAAAAAAGGCTCAAGGTTCATCCTGGGGGGTAAAATTTTCAGAATGGTCGGATCTTCTGAAAGATGTGTCAAAGTCTTCATCTTAGTGTACATGAACACCAAATGAATATTTAAAACAGGTGATGGTCATTACTTGCAAAATGACAGGGCCAAGTGTGATGGGGGTTCACAGGCTCTATGGGGGTCACTCCTTTCTGCCTCTTATATGGCAATATTGAATCCATGTAGGGGATTGAATGAAACAGTTTCTGTTTTAATATGACTTACGAGCAATTGAAATCTGGTTTCAATGAAATTGGATCATTTTGAAATATTTACCCCCAGGAGGACCGTGAATGATTTAGTCTGTAGACTTAAACTACAGGTTGTAGATAGGAAAACTTATACCTTTATTGATCCCTTGGGACATTGACAAAAATGTTGTGGGAAAACATTTAAGGACAATTTAAATTTTGTAATTTTACCCCTGTACAAACTGCCCCCTTATTTCTGAAAAAAAGCCAAAGAGGATTTTAGGGGACTTTTAGTCTGTTATTCTAGACAATTTCAGCACCAATCATGACATTTTCAGCTTGTTCCCAGAAATGTTCCACCTTAAAACAAAATTCTTGGCCTATTACGGCAATCGGTGAATTTACCTTTCTATACTTCATGAGGGATTGGTCATGTTATTTTACACAATTCAAATATTTGTGTTTTAATTATGTTACTTGTATCTAATTGAAACCTACGGTCTGGGCCTTCGTGAAAAAAGAATTATCCAAGTTTTGTAAGTTTTAAACATTTGTACAAATAAACCAAAGTTATATCACTTTTAAGGGGAACATAGTGACTTTCGCCTCGTTTACCAAAGATGAGGAGTCCCTACCACCCCAGGTAAACTTTTCCTCCGGTGCGCCAAAAACTTAAAAACTTTTCGCGTTTAAGTCTCTTCATATAGTTTATTTAACATCCTTCTGCTAATTTGGCTAAACAAATGTGAATATAGCACCGTCACCATGGTTAGCGTTGAAGTCGATGGTGGGGAGTGTTCTATTACCTCTACTACCATTATATGTGAAAATCAAGCATGCGATTTGTCAGTTTTTACTGCCCATTGTTATGCAATAATGTACCGCTAATGCATTTTCTTATCATTCATCAGCATATACAATACACATAAATTAAGGCATAGTTTTTCACGTATTTACATACTAAAAACTCACTCCTGTTTTTTTTTCTGCAAACATTTAAAACCTATTAGCGACTACTTAATCATTATTTTTAAGGAGCCAAATTTTTAAGAGGTTTACTTTTCTGAAGTTCCTTGGTCATCGTGGTCAGTCTGCGCTACATTTTACAAACGAACGGTAATGCAAACGAGTTAATGTTGCCCTTTAACCGCTTATGGAAGATCCGTTTGTATACAAAATTCGCACTGTTTATAGCATAACCAATGCAATGACATCGTCAATCGTCGTCGTCGTCGTCGCCGGCTTCATCCTTGATCATCATCATCACATCGTCGTTTTCGTCGATCAGTAGCTTCATCATTGTCGTCTCAAGCTCGATGTTCCTTATTTCATCGTTATTGCTACCATCATCACCGGCATCATTAGTTTTAATCATCGTGGCTCATCGGCAAAATCATCATTTTAAAAACATTAAAAACCCGTAGCATAGTAATCTCACCATGCCAACATTAGAAATCAACGGGGTTCATGCAGTCGAATACGTTATTCGACTCCTTAGAACACAGCGTAATAATCAAACATTTGGGTTTTGACAAACGGTCAAAATCAACATTCAGTTCCGTGCCATTGTGCAAAGAAACGGTTGTTTCTTGGTATGTAATACTTCGTCAGTTAGTAACCATTCAAGTCTTTAAAATACACCACTTAATAGCAATTTTCCTTTATTTCATTTAATTACACGCATCCTAACTCACTCAAACTTTCAACCGTTCAACACGGGCCGTTTTTCAGAACTAGCATTTAATGCTGATTCGACATAATGCAAACCCCCCGTACGATATAATCATACCCTACAGAAAAAATACTAATGAATTGCTGGTTGTTCGCTTGTTTTGTTTTTCACTGTCACTCCTCCCGTTGGTGGACTAGGGGCCTTGTTCTTGGGAACAAACCTAATTATCTAAGTAATGGCTCAACGGATTCAAAATAGTTTGTTTCAAAAGCAGGCCATTGAAACGTGAGGCAATTGCATACAACCTGGCCCCTCTCACCAAAAAAAAAAAAACAAATCCTTTGTAATAATACGTGGTGGCGAAAAGCGGAAAACCTCCGTCGCTTCTTTATTATTGTAAACACTCGTCGCCCGTTTTTAAACACATATTAATAAGATATTATTCTTGTGGCTAGCTAAAATTAGGGCAAATGATGCCTACTTACTAATACGCAAACCAATTGAACAAAAAAAAATCTGTAAATTTTTTTACCCCGTTATGACGCTTCAACATTTATTTCCTATTGTACTAAAACTATTGATCATTGATAAGGCAAGCTATAAGGTTTTGCCGTTTTAATCGATTGGCGTAGGAACAAAAAAATCGAACGGTGTCCTGTACCGTAATTCAGTCCATTCATTTATGTTGCGTGCAACCTTGGGAATCATCTCGTTTGTATGCCAATAATTTGGTGCAAATAACAAACAGCGGTTTCTGATTTGATCCTGTTAAACAAAGTGCAGCAATACGGTTGATGACGTCACACGCATCACCTCTATAACATTTTTTTTAAATCTAGGAGTGTCCCTATAATTGATATCTATTTGACTAATTTTCGCACATTCTACTTTTCAGTACCACCGTACACAATTTTCCCACTTGTTTTCTACTGTTCAAAAGTTGAATCTTGGTAACCGTTTTATAACTGTATTTTTCTGACAATTTCACATTAATATTACACAAATTTGTTTCTGTTGCAATCGTCTTGGGTCCAATCATAACCGTTCCTAGACTGTTGTTATTATTACGTCCCGTGTGTTATACATCACTTGCGGAGGTGGAACACGCGTGTTTTAAGGGACAAATGCAGGGGAGGTCGCTGGTAGCCAGTGCTTAAAAGCATTAGCAGTTATCATCAAGTGTCTCACTTTATCGCAGCCATTAAGCGTCTGAAAGCACGTTCAAACAAACATCCTTCCCCCCATCAGGGTTTGTGTCTCTCCAAAGAGACAGGGCGAAGCACTTCAAAAGCTGTTGTGTGTCATGGATGACAGCATATGAATCGCAGAAATCCAATTGTTGCGTCCCTGCCTCCAATAAAGTTAAATTTTACTTTCTTTTGAAACATAGATATTATTCTTTGAATTACACGTTTCCCCCCCTGTGGTGTTAAAAATGTGAATTCAATTGTCCATTCCAAACCAAACTGGTCTTGCGGCCGTAAGAACACTTGAAATATAAGGTTCAGATGTAGGGCCAGTGTTAGGTAGACGGTGCTCATTGCAGTGAGCGCTTTCGTGAAACCATTAAGAGTCTTAAAGCACGTTCAAACAAACATCCACCCAACCCCCGATGTGTGGTCTCTCCCTCGCTAATAATACAGATTTAAACACTTCGAACGCTGTTTAATGTCAAGTAGGATGACAGAGTTAAACTATCAAAGACAGTACTTAGAATTGTGTAAATCGTGTAGTGCCTTAAGAGATTGAAAGGAAGACAGTCAATGATATTCCTTAGGAACGACATCATCAATAATCAATAAGTCTGCCAGTGTTACCGCGTCGCCTTAAGATCAAACACACTGTCGATGACACTTTCAGAGTGTACATTTTGATCAGAATTCACGAGAAGGTACAAAGAACGCTTTCAACAAAACAATCGATACACAATGCGTGATATTGGCGTCTTGACATCTTGAGTCAACAGGTAAAAGCTCAAACTAATAAAAGCATTGCAAACATCGATGCGCCTGGCCATAAATTCTTCAAATATTATAACGTAAGAGGCTTATGGAAGCACATGTCTTTTTTCCGACCAGGTTCGATTGAGGGCCAAGTGGATTCTAAATAAATCCGAATTTTACATAACATCCCAAAGCACTTCTCTTACGGACATGATAGAAGATCAATAGGGCGTATACAACAAGTGCAAGTTCTATTTCGAGACAGCTTGTTGAATTCGGAATAGAGTCCCAACGAAAAAAATAATATAGAACAGTGTGTTACAGCATAATTCGCCAATTTAAATTAATTAATAACTTCTCTAGAGAAAGAAGTGTGATAGCGAAGCATCGCCTGAAAAAAATGGAATGCAATAATCTCAACATAAAAAGTATTTAACGTGAAATGGAATATAACGTTAAAGCAAATGGCAATTGTTAATCATTTTGCTGTAAATTGTAAAAGCTGAGAGTTGATCAGTTGCTTTGCCACAAACTGTTATTGTGAAGTGAATGAAATAATCTCACATTTTGTTTCGCAAAAAGAAATGGTTACGTGTTGTTCCGCAATACTTCAAAACTTAATATGGTGAGAACGAAAACATTGTGAATGGGTTTCGGGTATTATATATTGAGAGTGGAAAGTATGACTGCCGGTAATATTATATTCATAAAATGAGCTGTTATACTTTACAAAACAAGAGAAAGGAAACAGCTACTGCGCCCTTAGTAGTCGTGTACTTTATTCTTTCATGTGTAAGTTATGCTCAACGGAATTAAGCGTGTAACACCAAATGGGTGTATTGTAATGAGTCCGTCGTTCCGTTTCGCCAGCAAATTACTGTCACTTCTGGTATTAGTCTTGATTGCAGTCCTCAGAAGGTGGATGCTTAGACGTGACTTGTGGTTGTAGAACCCCTCGTCTTGGTTCATGACTTAACGCACCTTTTTTTTTATATGGAATGACTCTTTCATCTATCGGTGATTGATCACCACGCTCTTTCGGAAGATTTTTACTCTCCAAATGATCAAATGATTTGCCTTGGCTACATTGTCAGTGACAGTGAGTTCATGAATTGGCCCTCGGATATTTTTCTTTGTTCTTTGTGATCTGTGATTTTGTCTGCTAGCCCTTTCCGCCTTCCCTTCTATATTCATCCAAACGGATGCCAAAAATTATTTTGCTTCACCAATATACGTGATTCGGTGCTGTTTTAAGACGACAAGACAACCTTCCTTTGAAACCAAAATACAAGAAAATTAACACTACATCAAATGTAGAACAACATGAACTCATCACCTATCTAACTCTAACCAACAACATATTTATTGGTTTCACCTTGTATATATTATAGTTTAATGCACTTTTGGTACAAAATGTGTGGAAACTCAGTCAATCCAATGGGATTATACTTCTCAGCAACGCATCAGGTAGATAATCGTTAGGCCTCTGTATACAGTTTACTTCAATACAAGTTGAGCAAATCTAACTAGGTTTATTACACTGCGAAAAGGTTTAGAGTGCAAACATCCGAAGGCTACGCCCGTCCTTTGTACTCCTTACAACTTTGAAGAGCCCTGTATATGACGCCACTCTTGTTGAAATTTCAGACCAATTCTGTTACTGCAATGTGTCATGGTGCTTATAATGTAACACCTCGGGTAGGCGAAAGCACTATCTACGGACAATGCAGCTCTCCGGGATTGTACGTAGCATGAGCTACGGATTGGTTTTCAATTCTTTGTCCATGAAGAAGCTTTCATCATTGACCTCACCTGCTTTCGAGCCTGTATTAATACTAAGGTATTAACCTTAATAAAATATACCTAAACCAACAAGGTATTTGATACCACAATTGTATATTATAACATTGGAAGTATTATTTTGGATATAAATTGGCTATAGAAGTAATTGACAGTTTCATTTGTTCAAGCAACATTTGCCAATCTGACACAACCAATCAGAAAAACTGTACATAGCTCCTTTAGGGTCGGAACTAGGTCTCATATAGTGCAAGCAGGTAATGTCACTATCACTATGGTGCAAGTAGGGAGATATGTATATCATCTATGACCATGGCCAGTATGGAAATATGAGACTTTGAACTCAAACCAGACAGTATCGAACAGTGTGAGAAGGGTAAACATAGAGGGGCTGGGTACACACAATAATAACTGAGTACCACTGCATGAGGGTTTGGTTAATTAAGGATTAATCTTCTGCCTGGCGAAGAAAAAGGAGAAAAATGGCAATTAGCTATAGAAACAGATTTTGAACTTATTTGATACGCTTCTTATAGAAACAAATGGTAAATCTGAACCTGTATTAACACTTAAGTGAACAGGGGGTCCTCCAGGACCAGTATTTGAACTATGGACAGTTTACGACTAACGATAACTTGTCCCAGTTTTTTTTTAGATTTGACTAATTTTGGATATGTATTTTTAACTCATGGAAAAATATTTAAAATCCATGCCTCCGTTAATTAGATTATTAGTGGGTGTCCGTAAGTCGTGGTTAGGAAAAGCCACCACCGGTTGTTGTCAGTAAAAAAAAATACAGTTAAAACAAGGAGCCCTCAATATGATATTTTCCCTGTTTAAGTATTTATTATCCATGTATTAAAAATAAATAAGAGCTTAAAATTAAGTTAAGTTAACCCTTTATATGCTATAGCAGATGACTTGCTTTTGCCATATCTCCATCCGGAGGGGGCTGTACAACCCAATGGGAAAGTGCCCCTACCAAAAATATCGCCTATATGTATCATTGTGTTAAACATAGGTAGATTGGACCTTTCAGAATGCCTATTAAAGACTTTTTCATTCCACATATTTTGTGGAAACGAGACCGTGTAAATTTGTGTTCCCTTTTGTGTTCCCTTTATTGCTGAATCTGAAAATAATGTTTTTGCCCCTAATTTTTCTGTTATTTCTTTGTGGGCATCCCTTTTTTATTTCTTAATTGTGTTATTGTCTTATATACCCCTACAGTGTGGTATAAAACGTCGTGTAAAAAATTCTTCGCGGAAAGTGGTTCGTGTTGTGGGTCCATGAATCCCCTTGTTCAACCAACGGGATAGAGCTGTCACTTAAGTGTTAAAGCCATACGGAAGATTACATACAGAGTGAATGCTAAACGGCCCAATTCAAGAAACCACTTGACCTAAGACTTGGCCATAATAGTATTGGTTTGATGGGACTTTCTGACAAATGGCAGCTATTGCACTCACGAGCTTGTTGCATGCCCTCACTGCCATAACCCCATTGGCAATATGGGAGTGTCTCGGCCTTCTTGGTATTGGTTTTTATACTCTCTGTATTACAGTACACATTGAAACCCAACCCCCTAAATGATCCTTCAAGTTTCCCCTCGGGGCTTATAATTACTCGTACGAGATTTAGCACCAGCGTTCCGAAGGGTTTGTCACTAAGGATATATAAGACACGAGAATTGGATCGTACTTATTCACATTGCACTGCAGTAAAGCTATGTGTGAGAAGAGTTTCCATCGGTTTTGCCTTCTTTGGGCCAGACTGTGTACAGATTTAATCAATTTCACTCAATTGCCAAATGAAGAGCTAATTGAAGATCGTCAGAACGGTACGTGCTGAACGGCTGAGTAGCCGTGTTCTCCGCAGCGATTCCTATATATAGTTTATTGGACGTAAAGGCACAATGTAAGACGTGTCCAGAGGACGTTAAACTTAGGCAGTTTGGTAATTAGAAATTCAGCATGGTAACTGTAGTTCCCTGTCATTCAAACACGATGCGGTGATTTAAATATTAATAATCCTGCTTAGATTTAATCTCCGCCAAAAGGAGGTAATTGGGGTCGGGAAGGTTTATAGTATGTGTAGGTGCGAAACATGGTTTTATCTGCCTCACCATCTCGTACATCAGTGACGTAGCTAGGATTTTGATAGGGTGGCAGTGTCGCATCTGAACCGACAGAAAACGGCCGCCATGGATCCATGGTGGGTTTATCTCCCGGGGCGAAGGCAGTTGTAATCTGTTTTTAGCCACTACTTACCTCAAAAAGTTTTGTTTTGTTACATTATCTAAACCATTGTCCCAGGTATTGTATTTGTGCGCTCAGATTTGACAATACGCAGCAGCCTTTGGAACTCTGTCAAACACGCACATTTGATGTAACACGGAAAACAACGCACCATCAGAGTCAACTTATTTTTCCGACTAGATATCTTTTGCACCAATAACAAACATGAGTGACGGGGCGAGGAGTACGAAATAAACCTTTCAATGCTTACAGATCCATTTATTATTACGTCAAGTGTCTCGAAAAATATTGCAAGGATTTCATAACACAGTACGACTGTACTTTTCTGAGTTGTCTTCTACTTCAAAACAAGTGGGCCAGACGATGTGCACTTCTTCGCAAATTTACATTGTAGCCAGTTCTACACATTCAAATTCAGGGCATTTTCAATGTCCCAATCGCTTAGTCGGCTTGACGCTTTGTGAGATCTTTTCTTAGCGCTTGATTGGAAACGTGATTTCCCGAAACATCGATCAGCGGTTACTGGAGATGTGCTTGATACTGAATTCAATTAACTCTGAAGGGATGATACTAGTCATGAAATGTACAATTGGTCATAATGACCAACATAGTAACTACCGCCAACTCCGAAGTATGCAAACATATTTAACACCTAAGTGGATAAGGTCCCCGCTACGCGCGTTGGTGGTGGTGGGGAGGGGGTAACCTGCAACCTCAGAAAGTCCACAAAGGTTTTTGATGAAATTAATACCACTTACAGGGGTTTAATAGATTTTAATAAGCAAATGAGTTCCATTATGTGTTCTTTATATTAAGGACATATTGTCATTTGCGGTGTCAAAAGTGGAACTAAAATGTCGAGGCCTGGCTTCTGCAAAATGGGGTATACTGATAATTTGTTGGTATCTGATCTAGAAAAAACAATTTACTTATATCGAACGTAAACATTGCCCTTTTGGAGAATCTTGTATTTTAAATAGAACAGGGTACTACCACTCAGATTTCTCATAGGTTTGTATAGTGGTGCCTCGAAGATATATCAAAACGAACGTCACCATACAATAATTGATTTTTTTTTAGTGTTAGTACATGCATTATAATCATACCCTACAGAAAAATACTAATGTTTGCATGTTTGCTTGTTTTGTTTTGTTTTTCACTGACACTCCCGTTGGTGGACTAGGGGGCTGGTTCTTGGGACACAACCTAATTATCTAAGTAATGGATCAACGGATTCAAAATTGTTTGTTTCAAAAGCAGGCCATTGAAATGTGAGGCAATTGCATACAATCTGAACCCCTCCCACCAAAACAAAATCATTTGTAATAATATCGCTGAAAAGCTGAAACCTCTGTCAGCTTTCTTTATTGTAAACACTCGCCGTTTTTTTTAAACACAGATATTATTCTTGTTGGCTAGCTAAATTAGGGCAAATGATGACGTACGTTACGTAACGCAAAACCAATTGTAACAAACAAATCTGTAAATTTTTACCCGTTGATGACCTTCAACATTTATTTGCCTGTTATACTAAAACTATTGATCATTGATAAGGCAAGCTATACTTTTTTTTTTAATCTTAGGAGTGTCCCTATAAATTGATACATCGTTTGAATAATTTCGCACCATTCTAGTTTTCAGTACCCCCGTACAAAATTTCTCCTTTATTTATACATGTTCCAAAAGGTTGATTTTTGGTAAACTTTTACTGTATTATTTATGGACAATTTCACATTATATTAACACCGAATTTGTTTCTGTTGCAATTCGTTTTGGGTCAAATCATAAAATTACTGGACTGTTGTATATTATTACGTCTGTGTGTTATACATCTCAATTCGTTTGTGCAACCTCAACAAAGCTGTTCTTGCGGAGGTTTAGGGACAGATGTAGGGGAAGTCGCAGGTAGCCAGTGCTTAAAAGCAGTTAGCAGTTATCATCAAGTGTCTCACTTTATCGCAGCGATTAACCCTAGCACAGCTAAATCTCACCAAAACTCACTGTGTTAATTGAGAAAAAAGTCCAGAAAGTGGCGATGACGTCATCAAACCAAGACTCAATGATGGGCACGAAATCGCTGGCGGGCCAGCGACACCGCCGTAGCTTGCTATCCCGGGTCATGGGGCTGGGGCCCCGAAGGGCCCTGGGTTCGAATCCCAGCCGATTTTGCGACTTTTCTTTTCCTCTCTTCTCGGTCCCTCACTCCTTCAGTTCCTCCAGGGTTAGGGTTAAGCGTCTGAAAGCACGTTCAAACAAACATCCTCCCACCCAGATGTTTTGTCTCTCCAAAACATACAGGGCGAAGAATTGCAAAAGCTGTTTGTGTCATAGGATGACAGGCTAGCATAATGATATCGCGGAAAATCCAATTGTTGCGTCCCTCCGTCCAATAAAGTGTTAAATTTTTACTTTCTTTTGAAACAGAGATATTATTCTTGTGAATTACACGTCTGTGTGTTATAATTTGAATTCAATTGTCCATTCCAAACCAAACTGGTCTTGCGGCCGTAAGAACACTTGAAATATAAAGGTCAGATGTAGGGCCAGTAGTAGGTAGACAGTGCTCAATCGCAGTAAGCGCTTTATCGCAGCCAGTAGGAGTCTTAAAGCACGTTCAAACAAACATCCTCCCACCCGATGTTTTGTCTCTCTCGCTAATACATACAGAGTGAAACACTTCGAACGCTGTTTTATGTCACGTAGGATGACCGAGTTAAACTATCAAAGACAGTACTTAGAATTGTGTAAATCGTGTATTGCCTTTAAGAGAGTGAAAAGAAGACAGTCAATGATATTCCTATAGGAAACAATCATCCAATGAATCAGTAAGTCTGGTGGCCAGTGTTACCCACCCAACCGCGTCGCCTTATATTCACACACGTGTCGATGACACTTTCAGAGTGTACATTTTGATCAGAATTCACGAGAAGGTACAAAGAACGCTTTCAACAAAACAATCGCGACACAATGCAAGGATATTGGGTCTTGACATCTGCGTCAACAGGCTAAAAGCTAAAACTAATAAAAGCATTGCAAACATCGACGAGCCTGGCCATAAATTCTTCAAATATTTATAACGTAAGGAGGCTTAATGTAAGTACATGGCTCTTTTTTCCGATCAGGTTCGATTTGTGTGAGGAGTTGAATTTCTAAATAAATCCTGAATTTTACATAACATCCAAAGCACGTCTTACGGACATGATAAACATCAATATGAGGCGTAGACAACAATATCAAAGAATTCGAAATAGAGTCCCAACGAAAAATAAGATAGAACAGTTGTACAGAATAATTCGCATTTAAATTGGTATAAATATCTTTCGACTATGAGAAAAGAAGTGATTGATAGCGAAGCATCGCCTGAAAAAAAAATGGAATGACAATCCTCTCAAACTTTAAAATTTCGAAGTATTTAACTTGAAATGGAAATGATAACGTTAAATGCAAATGGCAATTGTTAATCATTTTGCTGTAAATTGTAAAAGCTGAGAGTTGATCCGTTGCTTTGCCACAAATTGTATTTGAAGCAAATCTACAATTTGCTTCAGCAAAAGAAATGGTTTCGTGTTGATCCGCAATCTGAAAGGAAAAATTGTTGAATAGGTTTCGGGTATCATATAACTGAGTGTGGAAAGGTATTTACCGCCTGTATGTATTTCATAAAATTGGTATGATTTGCAAAACGAAACTAAAGGGAACCGTCTTACTGCACCTATTAGTATGCATGCACTTTACTTTCGTCATGTGTAACTTTACTTTCGTCATGTGTAACTTTACTTTCATCATGTGTAACTTTACTTTCGTCATGTGTAACTTCACTTTCGTCATGTGTAACTGTACTTTCGTCATGGTAAAACCATGGTGCAACGAAGCAGTTTGCGTTTCGTTTATTTCGCAAGTGTAATAAGCCAACATTTATTAAACAAATTGTCATGCCAATTTAAATAGAATAAATCATCAAGCACAGAACATTACCACACACACTACCACAAATACGCTCGCGCGAGCACACACTCAACATGTCACTCATCAGCTTCAGTATTCTGGTCAAAAATAGCTTCATGTTTTTTATTTCATGATAATTTGTTTTTTAATTTGCGGCGTTGAATTTGTAACAAGTTCAGGATATGTATTATTGCTGATGTTAGTGAATATCATATCTCTGACACCAATGAATATGCTATCAATTTAAACTAAATAGGTAGGTGAAATTCTTGCAAAGCAAAAGGATTCTCTTTGCGATTTGGTTTTAAACATCTTAACCCTAAAGCATCTTATATTTATGAATTTCTATATACAGTGTGTCCGAAAAAAACGCAATACTTGTCAGCCGCGATAAGTTTTGACCAAAAAAACACACGATTACTTGTTCTTTATGTAATGTAAGATAGCACTGTTAGCTAACATCCCTGAAAAATCATAGTGATAGAGTCAATAGTTTTTAAGATAACCTGCAAGTAACCTGCAGGACCCATTTCTACAAAAATGAGGAGTTGGTAACCACAAGACTGGATGAAGAACAGAATGGCCAAACTACAATATGGATTGCAATCAAACATTGACTTGTCAAAATCTTGCAGAACAACTTCACTGGTGTAAATAACAGAATTTACATATTATTATTAACTAATAATGATAAAACATTAATTTATTGGTGATAAAATATGTTTCAAGAGAATATAAAACTAGGGACGGAAGTCTAATGTCATGACCATGATAAATGCATTGGGCTTGGGCAAATTGCTTGGTTAATGAAAAGAATGTTACATTCCACTTTTGAAGTAAACATATGTTTCAAACCACAAAAACTCAATAACAATATCGATATTCATGTCTGTCATTAAATTGTGGGTTAAGATAACTCTTTGTGTGCCGTCACAAAATGATGATGAATGATAAGCTCTAATCCAATGCTGTCTAATTTGGACAATACGAAGAGTTTGTTGATATACATTCCTAATCCATCTTTAAGTGGTGAAAATGCATGTTATTAGCATATTATACCAATGGAAACAATTATATGGACAAGATCGGTTGCAGTACCTGTCTTTAAAAAAAGAAAATGGTGGTTGGACTTAGAGATTCATATTGGTGGTTCGGGCGCAAAACGGACAGTGCCGTATATTTGTTGGTAATAGCCCCTCAATTTGGTTAAATGGGTCTGCAGGTTACTTGATTTCGGTTACTTGA
>JAMKCH010038009.1:0-40009 GCA_023653785.1 Ophioderma brevispina | reverse complement strand
ATATGTTAACAAAAGTATCATGTAATTGGTGTTTCTACTGTATAATTTCTACTGTTGTAATTTAAAATCTATTCAGTTTTGTTGGCATATGCCCATGTGTATTGCAGCCATTTATAAAATGACATGTATGAGACATCTATTTGGTCTGAAAGGTGATCTCATGTTTGCATGTTCTGATTTGTGATGTCGATTATCTTATTTGAAGTTTTTGCTTGGTACATTGATGAGTGATGACCTTTGTCCATCAGTCTATGATGTGTATAGTTTAAATTTATCAGTATATCTTTTGAACTTGATTTTTATGATGCATGTTTTCTAAGTGTATCTTTTGCAATTAGTTGGTTTATCTTGTTTATACATGGATGGGTGACATAGCTCTGTTTCATCACGCTATTATGTTTATCCTCTTTGGAATTGTTATGGTTTTTTTGAATGAAATGAAGTTTTAATATTGCGTTTTTTTTATATTTAATAAGTGTTAATGACAACTGTAATGACCGGTATAACACATTTGTGATTGTCGTTAAACTGTAATCTCACTCACTCACTCAACACCCCATTATTAGCTATATTTATATGGTCTATTTCTCAACTTACAAAGCCTCAAATTTTAGTGCACTCATTGTGAGAAAAATGCAAAACAAATGGGTTGTGTTTTGGCCGGCATGGAAATCATTGTTTATCCTTACAATTCTAATCCGAATTTCATATTTATGTTGTTGAATTTTTCTCCTTGCAACTATTTATATTTCTTATTCTCTTGAGTGTCTTGACATGTGCAGAGGGGTGTTGAATGATTCCTTTGTGGGAAATGTGTTTTCTGGGGTAGTGGTTCCAGACCCCCATTTTTTGTTTTTTCATCACCACATGGACATGGGGCTCCACGAACTTCGCCAGAATCCGAGGACTTCATCCTCCCGAATTCTTCTGAACATTTGCGATGCAATCCAAGTAGATTCTCGCAATCCTCAAGGGGAGTTTATACACAATTAATTAAATTAGGAGAATCTAGATTGTTGTAAATCCTGATGGTGAGAATCTAAGACAGATGCTCGACCTTTCACAATTTCTAACGCACATGTGTGTAAAAATCGATGTTATATAGCCTAAGTTTTAATTTTGGCAATTGGATCACACTTCCGGCCCATTTTGAATTAGAGTAATCCATTTTTTAAAGAAATTAAAGATAGACCTAAAATGCTAAAGTTTCCTAGAATTGAGTGTCAGAATTTTGGATGTATTGACATTTATATCACCCAAAGTACACAGCCCTATAGGATATTGTAAGCTAAAAAATAATAATAATAAAGGTTTATTTAAACTCAATCGTGGCCTGTAGACCAAATTGCTAGAGACTTTTACAACTTATTCTTAAACAATCTGTAAAAATGTAAGCAATTTCATGTGGTTGATGTCCCGGTTTATTTCGTTTAATGTGACCCCATGTAGTACACGCTTAGCGTAATTGAAGTTTTTTGAGGTTGAAGCGCTCGCGTCATACGCACTTTTGCTACTTTTGCGCGCGCCTTCCAACAGCTCCTGCCCCGGCGCACCACCATTATTTTTGCGTAGAACTTCACTCGGCCTCCGTCCTCGTTCTCTTTCCACTTAAAATAATGTTCTTGATTGCTTGTGTCAATTGTCGTACGAGAGTACGGTTCCAGAAATCATACCTTTATTCTCTAAAATAATTACTAGATTACTAGACAGGAAACAATGCAACTTGGAGCCAGCATCTAAAACCCACCATAGTTTCCCATTTAAACACACTATACTAAACAACTACCAGATGGGAACACAGTTTTAAGCTTTCATGGTTCCCTATTTCCTGTCCAATGAACCATGAGAGAGCGTATTGCATGTTTAATCAATATCGTTAAGATAAAATTTAAATTCCAATTGAAGTTTCCCGTAATTAATCCAGCAAGTAGTCCCAAGCTGATGAGATTAGAAAGTCCAGGACCCCTTTTGCCTCTAGACTGAGGTAGCTCACTAACCGCTAGACCAAGCCACTTTCCTCAAGAAGATCTCACCGTGGCTCCTTAGTGCAACTAGAGATTTTGCGAGGAGCCACACCCAATATTGTGTCATAAAGTAATGATAATCGATTAGCCATCTTAAACTAGCTGTTGAAATGTAACATTTCATTGCTGATGGCCTGGGTTCAATTCGTTTAGGAACCCATGTATTAACGCGCTGCGTAGTGATGTTATTTTTAGTTGAACGCTCGCGTCCTACTGGCGTTTTGCTTACTTCGCGCCGCTGGCGCTGCGCAACTTTGCTCGCGTTGCGCATGATCGTGCGTTCAAAACGTGTTGTTCGAATTGTTGCACTGGGTGTGTGCAGTCCCTTTCTTGTTTATTAAAAGCCGGAAAACATCTCGCACATTGAGTTAAAGATGACGCTTAAATTATAAAGCTGTTTAAGATGAGAAATAAAGTTATGATTTGGGAACCGGTACTCTCTTTACGACGAATTGAACCCGGCCTGGCGACACTAGGCCATTATTTTTTTGCGTGGAAGAACTCGGCCTCCGGCGGCTCGTTCTTCCACTTACATAATTGTATCGCCTTGGGTTCAATTCGTCGTAACGAGAGCACCGGGTTCCTCCCAAATATACCTTATTCTCTAACTCAATAGATTTCTTACACATTGTATTTGGCTACAGAAATGTCCTAAAAGAGAGAAAAAGAAGATTTTAATTTTGCTTATATTTCAATATAAAACATAGTCAGAATTCGTATATGCTCTTATACGAAATTAGAAATTCACAATTGTTTATACCATCAACTTTCTCGGGCCTAATCCTTTCCGATGGGGGTATTTTTTGATGGAAAGCTTTACATCGGGGGCAAAAATTGTATTTTTTAACTTCGAGTTTTTTAGGACCGACTGTGAATCTCTTGTGTTTGACACAGCCACACCTGTAACTCCATGAACACTACCTGTCTGTCATACAGCAACTGATCTGATTGTGCTACTTACATCATATATATTTCAGTAACATTTTGAATTGAGCAGCGTTCCAAATATTAAGATCTAGCTGCCTTCACCTTGCGAATACCATTCTTGCCTTGTTGCTGATGGGCCTAACAAAATCTGTTCATTGACCAATTGGCAGGTAGTTGAGTTTCCCTGTGACTAATTAACTTGCATCAAAGATTGTGCAGTCAGAGCCTCTTTTGCAAAGATTTCACCACGTAAGTTGTCCAAATTAGAGGCTGAATGTCCTGTTTGGTGATTAAACATGTAAATTTCCTTCATTGATGATAATGTACACAATAACTTTGAGAATGACTGGATAACAAGTGTGGTGTGCCAGTTGATGATGAACTGACACTGGGATCAAAAACTGGGTAGGGGAAATGAATTTCTACGGGGACAAAAATCATGCATTGATCTTTGTTCATTGCACGTGCGGGATGTTTAATGAGGGACGTCGGTGTGCTTAGAAACTTTACCGCGGTGATTTGTGGGATGAATTTTCGTTTTATGGCAAGGTGTGTGCTTTTTCGTTAGAACTTACTGCATTGAATTTAATGAATACTTAGATTTTTTGTAAAAAATGTTGTTATTTACGACTAACTTTATGAATTACGTTAATATCTTTATAGTTTTAGTATTGCCATCAGTTTGGTGACCAGACACATAATGGCACTCGCCCCTTGCTCAGCTTGTACATTTGTTCAAACGTCAAACTGATCGTGCACATTGATTTTTGTGCCAGTGCAACTCAAAGCTAAAAATATACAGACATTGACCTCCAATTTATATATTTTTAAGGGGTTAATACTCTGGGGCTTTTACCCCATAGGATGTCCCCCTTGACAATCACCACGAGGGCAGACATCTTGGCAGTTTTACAAGGTTACTGGAGTGGGGGGGAGGGGAAGAACATCAAAGATCAAAGTCAGGAAAAAAATGCATTTTGCTCCATTTACCTGACCTTTAAGGCTTTTCAAAACCAGGAACTGTCCTTAAAATGATCATTTCTCAAGCAACCTTGGCATGGATTTGTGTTTCCCCTATACTGACATGTTATGTAGCATTATAGGTGAGTTTACATGCTAACAGTACAGAAAGAGTATGGGACTAGTCTGTGTTAGAGTTTATACTGTATGGCTTATGCAACAAAATTATAACCGGATACTAAACACCCTTTTCTTTGTACATCTCCTATGTGTATGTGTAATTGTAGGAACTAGTCGGTATAAGGATATGGAAATCTCTTGATTGCTGGGACAGCTTGACAACTTAGAGGTCCATGGACACATGCTGAAAACAAACCTATAATACTCTACAAATGGTTATTTTACTCATGTGTTAGGTATAAGGCAAATTCGGCATGAAACAGTAACTGTGGACCATTAGTTTTATAAAAAAATTGGGCATAAAGTAATGGGTTTCTGAACGGAATCTAAAACGAAAGTGATTTCCATGCTGGCCGCGATGACCCCGCTTGGAACATTTTACTAGCCTATGCGTCATGAACGTCATGTGGAACACTAGTGACGTGCAAAGATTTCCTGCATGCATTATTGACTTCTTGCAGTTCTAAATACAGGCTCAGTGTTCGTGTTGTAAAGCAATTTTTCTCTATTTTACTTGAAAAGTAATAAATAAATGCCGCAGTGCTGTATTATAGACGGCTGCAAAAACAGACACAGTAGAATACTAGAAGATGCGGGGAATCTCCAGGGGTGGCAGCTGGAGTGTTTTGGGAGTTTGTCACACTAGCTTGTCACCCACCTGCATGGCTTACTCATAAACGGACTAGTATAACGTCATACAAATGTCACTTCTGGGTCAAAGCCAAATCCAGCATTCTTGCGATGTATTTGCGCCAAGAGAAGACCATTTTGCTCGGTCAGTGCAGGGGTGCTAGTTTATCATGAAAATTTTACCACTTTGCAATTCTTATACTTAAAAATCCGGGAGTAAGATTTGATCACGATAATGTTGAGGTACAAAAATACCAAAGTGAAGAAATGTTTATTCAGTCGGTGTCTAATGGCGCTTTAACGTTTACGCAAAATCGAAATGGACCACTGGGAAACTGGAACTTTTGTGGTGTATAAATGATTCTAAAACACAGAGATGTAGTTTTCTGGATTTTTGGCATAACATAAAAAATTCTGAAAATGTAAATAAAAAACCCACCCAAAAAAAAGTAATAATAATTTTTTCTCAACGTCCCTGTGATCCATCCAAAAGTGTCATAGTGATAAGGTAAAATGCCATGTAAAAACCAAAGGTTAAGTTTGATTTATTTTAGAGGAAGGGGTCTTGTACCCACAAATTGCGTAAGAAAAATTTGGCCTTCTTGTCGGTTCAAATTTTGGATTTTCAGGAAATGGGACTACCTCCTCTGTTACATCTCTGAAAACAAATAAACCCAAAATTACAGTTCCTGATTAAAACTCATCAGAAACAATGTGTATAATATCAGGGTTTAAAATCTTAAGCCCAAAAGAATGCAAGTGAATATCCTATCCAGAGGGGTATTGAGTCAATCCCACAATGCATCAGTTTTGTGGAAATTCACTCAAACAGGTCATGTGATCCCACAAAATCTATTCTTTAACACATAAAAATCCTGACTTATATGCTCATTTTTAGCCCACAGAGCATTAGAACTTAGGAAATTTTTAGCATGATTATGACATGTCTTGTGGTTCTTAAACTTTTGGAACACTTTTTATCCCTAAGTACGAACATAGTTTTGTTACAGTACAGTATAGGCACATTGCAATGCATTGTGGGATTGATTCAAAACCACCTCTGATCCTGATCTGTGGACCACAACACCCATTTTATTTAAAATCCAGTTAAATACCTGTACCTCAAAACTATTGTTGGCCTTCACATATGATTAATAAAATTCTAACCATTTTCCCCTTATTAAAATTTTATCTTTTGCAGACTGTGACGAGGCGACAGAAAGAACAAAGTTCATCACAACGAGGTCATCACAGGGAAGTGCAGATAATAACTTAAAAAGCGGTGAGAACAAACCCCCATATCGACGGGGTTTAGGGAAAAAACGCCCATCTGCAATTAGCTGCCAGGTGTTAGATTGGCAGGTATAATACTTAATAAGAAAACAACCAACTTGCAACATGGCAGCTATTGCAGTGGGGCCTGGTTACCATAAATCCCTTGATATTTTGTATAACCTATTAATTAGCTGAAGACTTCAAAGGAAACTCATCCTCAAACACATAAAGCCAACACAGAATAAATTCAATTGTTTCTATAATTCAGAGGACCTCTTTCAAAGAAATTTCTTTTGGGATAGGTCCTTGGACGTATGCATTACAAGTACCACACACATGCCATGCATACACCGTTACATGCATGCAAATACATTACACCACACCATACACAACACACACTTGTCTCTCTTAAAAAATGGTAAATAAGCATTGCCACTTGTAGCTTGTCTTTCGTTCAAAATGAGAAATCTGTCGGGTCTGACAATTTTATTTTTGCCGATCCTTTTTTTGCAGATTTTTGCAAAATCGGCTCCCGATTCCATGTCCGATACAAAAATCGATCTGTAGTACACCGTACTGTATTTTACAAGATGAGTTGTGCATCTGTTCGCTATTGCCTAACGCTACAACATGGTCTCATTACTTAAAGGTCCATGGCCCATCGCTAATTGCCTCGTCCCAAGAACCCCGATTTAACCGTAAGTGGTTCGAAATTTGGTGTCAGAAAAAGGCTACTATTTTTGTACCATTAGCCTGTGAAATCTTAGGGCTAAATGATGTTTTGGGTTTGGGAGTTATGAATCAAGTTTCTCGCGGTCACATCAAAACGGATTCAAATAGCTGTGGCGAACTTTACAGTGGGGTTTTTGGGTGAAGGCCATTCTATCAAGATGAACTTATATACTGAATCGGCCATCCCCCTTTAACCTTTGATTGGAAAGAAAATTGGGATGCAGATTCGCACATGTAAAATCACACAGTTGCTGTTTTCAAATTGGGATAATATGTTTGGCAGTGCACTCATCATGCATAATCTGGATGACAATTTGCTATGTAAATTTATATCCAATAGATGATCATTTGGGTTGAATATACATCCATGACTTCAAAAAGAGGCCCGAATTCGACTCACGTCTATAGATTAAATCAGAGAGTCAAATCGAGAGCAAAAATGACCAGTGTTGGTTGTATGAGTCATGGTGTGGAAACTAGGGCTTCTGTTATACAGGGTTAAAAATAGCTTGTCAGGAACGTGTATACTTCCAAAAATTTAGTGTTTAATTAGATGGAGAATCTTCGACCATGTGCTTTAACTTTAAAGAATAAAAAAGGCCCTATTCCCCAAGAAATTTGGCCTTCAAAGAGAAACTTGGACATTTCCAGAAAGCGACCCCCATTTTTTTAAACCGTTTTTTCCCATTGGAATGCTACCCATACTAGACACATCTGAAGTGAATAAGCCAAATATGTATCTGTAATAGATCATTGAGATGATGTTTAGAATTTCGTGTCATCATCAACAAAAAAAATCCAAAGCAGTGCTTCTATGGGGATGATTATGATAGCAGGCTGTGACAAGACATACATTTTGTAAGCCACAGATATAGCTGGCAGGACACTTAGCAATATGTTGTGCGTGTGTGATGATGTGCTAAAATGTTTAAGTTTTCTAAAAAATGTTTAGTACAATGAAAAGTGGGCAGTTCACTTGGAAGGACCAAAACTTGGTAATTGTGCACCATGGGATCCCTCATAATATTATTGATGAGGGTAAAATGTCACATGGCAAGGTCAATAGGCATTGTGAGTCAAGTTGAAAGCTAAAATGTAAAATTGACCTCTATTGAAAAGCCGAAGTTCCAACTTGAGTCATTGGTACAAACATAGGTCCCTCATTTGTTGATGAGGGTCAAAAGGTCACATGGCAAGATCAAGGTCCTTGAGGTTAGTTGAAAGATAGGCTGGATGTCCCACAGCTTATATTCTTGAATATAGTGAGCACAAAACCGGAATACTGCGTAATTCTAATAGGTTTTCTTTGTTACTCGTTTTTGTCCATAAACTTTTTAACTAATCAAGTGTTAAGTTGAGAGAAATTATATCCTTAAAAGATCACCCCCCCCCCTGTCCCTTTAGGGCTACTTTTCTTTGCACCTAACTCCCGAGAGTTGCCAAATGACAATATATCAATAAAGGAAGACATTGTTGCATAATGGCTTGCAGCTGTCAATAGCTTGAAATCTTGGACAGCTACTACCTGAGGCATGCAGTGATGAATGTGTGTGGGTTGTTGTATACTAGTGCTCCAAAGAGACTCGGCATAAGAAGGCAGGGTTTAAAGGTGCAACAAGAGATTTTGAAGGCATCCATATTAATGTTGTCATATTTAGTGATTTCATTATAGATTAGTACTCAAAAGATTTATTAACCTTGTAGTGGCAACAGAAATGTGTCTAAATGAAAACAAACGGTGTTTTTATTCTTTTCATTTCACATGTAATATATGGCTGGAATTTGATTTGCTTCTATACGAAATTAGATATTTCACAATTTGTAACAAAGAAATATTTCTAAAGCTTAATCCTTCAGATGGGGATGATATTTAAGTAACAAAAAGCTTTGCGGTCAGTTCAAAAATCAGGGCTGGCTATGTGAAATCTCTCGTTGCACCTTGAAAATTCAACAGCAATTCATTTAGCAAAAGATTCTCAGTAAATTCCTGGAATCCAAATGTATTCTAAACTTTTAGTCCATCAAACTTAGCTTTCAAAATGACAAGAGTGTGTAGATTCTTGTCAAATTGTATTTACCAGAAGCACTGGGGGGGTGGTCACTGCACAAAGATTAGGGTTTGGGAATATTCGTTCCTCTCAAGTAGGGTCTGAGAAACTTAAATTTAGAGAATTTGCAAGTTTAGTTTAGAATTAACATTGGGCTAAAGATTAGCTTCTGAGGCAACACATTTCCCAAAAGTGGACCTTAAAATCTAATTATGCTTTGAGTTTCAACTGGGTCTAGGAATTGCTGGAGAGGTCTGGAATGGGAAAAGGGCCAACATGCCCATCGACTTCTATTTCGGTGCCTCCCCTTCCCCGGGGCAGGATTCTACACAGAAAAGTACCATTGACCTAATAGCAGTATCTCAAGATTGTCATGTTTCTCTTCTTTAGTTCACAAACATTGCATGTCATCTTTGTTCACATATGATAGCAGGGCTTCGGGTAACATAATAGATTGTGGATTTGTAAGCCTGGGAACTCGGTCCAGGTCAAGCAGTTGGAATCAGTCTGAATCAACTTTCCCATTACAAATGATTTATGATGGCTATGTTAGCTTATGTGGATCATTGCTTTTGTAAGTGCATTATGAAACACATGCGGTGACTTCACTTGAGTACAGGTGTCCATATTACAAAAGTGACATTAGCCCAGAATTTTCAGAAGCAAGTAGAGCTATTGAAGAATGTTGCCAAGATAATTCCTATTCCTTCATTTTAAAAGGTATTTTGCAGTCCCACCCTAAAGAAAATGCGACTGTAATCATGTGAATAAGTTGGCTGAAAGTAAGGTATGGAGAGTATGCTAGGTCTGAGTAATCTGACTTGCATCCAGTTTTGATGTCCTCATTTCATGATTCCAGCCACCTTCTGTTTTATTCATGGTTCACTAGATATCCTTGAGAAAATCATATTCACAAAATTTGAGTTGATCCCTATCTTGCAGTTTTGTGTTATGAGCAAATACTTGTTTTCCACGGTCCCATAGGCCACTGTACTGTAATTTCTGTCTGTTTACGGATAGAAAATACAAAATTGCAAATTTCTTACAGATGCGACCTAATTTGCACGTAAGATTTGCTACACATGGATTACTAGGACTAACGGTTTGGATGATATAAAAATCTCAACTACAACTTTTTTTAAGGTAAGTCGAGGGGATGAGGTTGTGGATCACAAAATGCCCCTTTAAGCTAAAATTACATCAATGTTTATCTGTGAGATAAGCGTATCGCTTAAGTAAACAATTCCAAAAGGTGTTTAAAGTTAAACGCAATTTTAACTCTTCTAAAATGCATCTGAATTTAAACAAGGTATGGGGCTAGTTTAAGAAGTGGTTTAATGCGTTTTTGTCAAGTGAACTGCACTGCCCAATTTGAGAGCAGCAATGGCGCATATCATTCCCGCCCAGTTGGTGTAGTACGGAAAGTCATGACACACTTTGAGCACTCAACCATTAAAACACAATAGGATCTTTTGTACACTCATGTTAGCATCTTCAAATAGTGACATGTTACTGATGTTGAAAGCCTCTGTGTAAGTTTACAAGCAAATGGTTAAAAATATTTAAACATGTTTTGCTTAAACACAATTTTAAATTACAGCGATTTTTAAGCTAAAATCGCATTTAATTAATCAAGTTTTTGGAATATGGGCCCAAATTTATAAACATTGAATGTGTTCAGCCCTGTGTAAAATTCAAAATTGTGAAAATGAACACCTATCAAAATATTCTCCTATACAGTATAGCCTGTGAGATTTTTCATGTACAAACAACTTTTCATTAATTGTGTTTGTATATTTTGTATGCAAATACAACAGGAAACTTGCTTTCTCATAGGACTGTTCCCACTTTGATTGATTAAATAACACACTTTTTAGTGATGCTCTGATTTTATAATTTATAAAACACAAAAAAATGTGGAACATGTACCTGAGTGCATTTTGAATAATTCACCAGACACATTCATTTAACTAGTTTTATTTATATAAACAATTGCTGTGTTAATTAAATTGTTCTTAATATATTCAACAATGCTGGATTTAATATTAAATCTACTTTATTAATGTCAACCAAAGCGCATTCTAAATGAAAAAACTGATGCAGACAAACATTGAAAGTCAAATTTGCAACATTTTAAAATGTATCCAGTACATACTCCTCGTGAAGAATGTACTTCAAAAACCAACGGTTGGGGGAATTCCCAAGTGTTCAACTCTTAATGGCAAGGGACTTAACTTCCCCCTTATCATTGAGCAAAACAGGAAACACTAGAGCTATATCCATGGGAATTAGCCGCCTGCATGTTAGAGATTGTACAGGGGTAAATATACTAAATGTTGTGTTACAGATTTGTATGGGTTACCTTAATTTGCTAAGTGATGTAACTCTCATATCAAGGCCAGGGGACTTTGAGACTGGGTAGGATTGTTGTGCATAAAGTATGTCGTTCAATCCTTGGGTCCATGGTAGATTTGAAAACTATTTTTTTATTGCAAGAGATTGTCAGCCTTGTGCCCGTACGGTCGCTCAACTTGGTCAAACTTAAGATTTTGATCAAATTGAGCATTTGGTTTTGAAGGTGGTACCGGTCTAGGAGTAAGCCAGGAGGGAGTGGGATAGGGCAGATAGCAGGGGGCGGTGCCAGGGGAGTGCAAAGGCCCCAACCCCCCAAGAATTTCCAAATTTAGAAAGAAAAAAGCAGGATGGTTTAGCAATACAATTGTGTAAAATTAAGGGTTTTCTTTACGTATAGGGGAATCATGTATGTTATCCCCTTCCCTATGATTTCGCCCCCTCTTATGATGTTACCTGGCATGCCCCTGGTGGCTAGGTATGTTGCTACTTGCAGTTTTCTACACTGGAAGCTTTTAAAATAGACACTGGCACATTTGAAAAATAGTGTGCCCCAAGATTTTTCAAAAATCCATATTTATGCATGGTTTGTAAAAGCTTTATATAGTAGGCCAAAAAAAATTGTTTTTTTCCTCGTATGACCGACCATGAACTTGGTTCCGACCATATTTTTTTTATTTCATTATTTGTTTTATATTTTAACTCCAAAACCTCAAGTTTTTGGTATAAAAATTATAATTTACAAATAAATATTCACAAATCTAGGAAATATTACGTACCCATGTGTATTTGGCGTGTTTTCAGAGTCTTGAAAAATTCAGTTCCAAAAGTAGTATTTTTGTTGTTATTTATCATTATGTATTGGTTTCCATGAGTTTTACAATGACGATGAATCTATGAAGCTTCATTTATGTCCACCGTATAATTGATGGTTGAGATTTAGGTATTGCTGAGTTAGAAATGTGTTCAATATTACAATTTAACTTTATAAAAACATTTTGCAATTGATTCCTCTTCAAAAACAGTTTATTAAAGGTGATGACAATATTGTAGGAAAATATATCGCGTTTTCAAAGCTGAAAGCAGTCTGTCTGCTTGACATAAACCGACGTTATAAAAATTTCATTCACACCACTCTCAAAAATGGACACAAATGTTATTAAACACCACAGGACTGTCTATTCATCAGATCCCTTGCCGATGCCGGGGGGGGGGGGGGGGGGCAGTTTGCCACCAAGAGAGGCTTTGAACCGGGTTGGGTAAAAAAAAACTTGAACAAAGGGCTCGCTAGATCAAGCACTTTTTTGCCCTCCTCACCAGGAGTAATTTTCACCTCCAACCAGGAAAATCTGCCCTAAAACCTCCTCCTATTGGGAAAATCTGCCTCCTCAAAACCGGGAACCGGGAAAGGGAAGGAAATTGCCCCCTCTGACACGTGACCCAGGTTACGCACCTGGGAGCACAACATCATATAAAAATTTGGACACACATCGGTCAGTATACCCACCTTAAAGTAAGGTCAAACTGAAAATGAGCCAATAGATGTGTCAGTAGAACTGAAAAACTGGAGATTTGGCAACAAAAAATAGGGTGCTTTAGAATGCCAAATTGGGACTTATTATGGAAATGAGTTCCGGACTCGAAATGTTATCAGAGGAACCAAGTAAAGCAAGCTGAAAAATGGGATATAGTGAAGAAGAAAAAAGGTTCTCGATGGGCCCATACCTATAATTCCAAATTCAATACGTGCTTTCCTCTGTCCCCAGGAACGGAACCTGTGTAAATAATCTATGGCAACATTAACCATGTAAATCTTGTTGCCATACATGCCGATAATCTCCCTCTTTCATTACTAGGACACTTCCTGTGACCTATGTGAACTTCAATACAGTCGGCTCCTGAACGCGGCGTAGGCAATTGAGGCTATGCTGGCCTGCATTGATGGACTGCTTGCCTGTGTATACATTGTATAGCCGGAAATATGTGAGGCAAGCAATGGCGAAATTGACCAGGGGAAAGAAATGGAAAAAGCCAATTGGTTACTTTTGTGCCTTGTGATGTAGGGTTGAATGTTAGAAGAATACTGGAAGGGCTAGCTGACATCTTGCATCAAGTTATGGGAGCACAGCAAAAAAATCCATCCGCCGTGGAAAGTAGGGCAACACTGGCTTTTTTTATAGTTATAAACTAGATTTGAGCGTAATTTGTGTAGGTTGTGGCGGGTATTTGTCCTAGAGATTGCTTTTGGTATCATTCATGTGCGTTATTCATCAGTACTATTATTTAAAAAATTGGTTGAGAAACCGTCTTGGCGGTATGATTACAGGACATATTTGACACCACCGCGAAACACGATTATGTGGGGCTCAGGAGCAGGGTGAATTTTCAAATCTAATTTGCAAAAAACTGACATGTCAATTAGGTTCAAAAGAAAGAATTTTTAAAAGAACATGAAATCAACATTCTCTCCTGCCAAAAATTCATTGCTCTAGGTAAGGGCAGGGGCAAAGATAGATTACAACAAAATGGATAGGCAGACCATTTGTACTCTGTCCCTTATTCTCACACACTGGTGTTGGGGACCTATCAAATAAAGCATAAAAAAAATGATTGTTTGGCGTAAACCCGACACGAACCTAAAAAAACCGCCCGACTCGAACGTTTTTATGCAAATTAGCCACAAAAATAAAAAAATTTGCCAAACCGACAATTATTTTATAACAATTAAATAGTGTATATTTTTTTTACCAACACACACAAAGACGAAAAAAAAATAACAAAACAAGAAACACAAGCAACTACAACAAGTAAAATAAAAGACGTGTGCTATTGTCATGAAAAAAACTTAAATAGTAGCAATCTATGACACCCATCCGTTCCTCACTGCGTCCCATTCCTGTTTCCTCCTTACTCTTTTCTTCCTACACGTAGTAATAGAGAGTAAAAAGTGAGAAGAGATCTAAAAAAAAAATTCAAATCACCGAAACCCGACAAACCTGATTTTTTTTATCCGTGTTACGCCAAACAAACATAGTTTTTATGGCCTAAGGTAAAAAAATGTCTTCTATCTGAGAAATCGCAAAAAGACAAATTAACGGTTAACACATGCCAAATTGCATATGGCCAGAGCTGTAGTCTAAACGAGTCTATGAAATGTGAGGTAAATGTTGGTTTCCCATTACAACTTATCTGAAATTTCAGCATTTTATGTTTGGAACTTTATCTGAAGGCTTTGCAGAATAAAGAGTCAGAGCATATTAGAACAGGTCTGTCATGCCTTTTGTCAATTCTAAGATGTACAATAAATTGCTTTGAAAGTCCATGGTGTCTTAAGGATCATTCAAGAGGTGCTGCTTTGTTGCTTGCTTTGCTTGTGATTTAAGTGCTATAATATTGAGATCAGTTCCCAAAAATAAAAAATATCGCACTGTATCACGATAAAAAACAACTCATTTTTAAGATTTTAGAGTTCGGTTATCAAGTTTGATATGAGAATATAGAAATATTTTTTTAAACCAGTTTCCAATTTGTGTAGAAAAATTTAGTTTAAAACGAAAGTCAAGCGGTTCTTACAGAATGTAACACTAATGAAAAGGAATTTACATTAACAAAGGATGGCACTTGACTTCATCATAAAGCAAACTTCGGATTCAAATTCCCATCATTTTCGTAGTCTCTAAATTTAATCTCACTGTATTCAATTTACAATACTTTCATGTCAAAAAAACTTGGAATTATTGGAGAGTCCATGTATGTATTTTCTATGAACCATGTTTGACTCTTAACAAAAACTCTTTAAAGGTTTGCAGCGAGAGATAGAGCGAGGGAAAGAGATTTTGAGACAACCCAAAGATGTGTATAATAGTTAATTCATATAATTAGATACTCAAATAAATTTCTTATCTTGTATTTTGGGTATACAGAAAGTCTTTAAAAAGGTTACATAAAAAGTGTTGATTTTGATTTGCTGATACTTTCAATGTAAACATAGACTGAATTTCATTATTTGCTCCTCTATACGAAATTAGCTTTAGAAATTCACAATTTTTGTTACCAAAGAAACATTTCTCAGCTTCATCCTTTCAGTTAAGGATTATGTTTAAGGATTTTTTTTTTTACAAGTGAGTTGTAGATTAATTGTTGATGTATGTTGTTTGTAATGAAGCTCTTATTGTGCTAATGCCCCAATCATGCTGGAATTGATTCGAAGTTTACATACACTCATTGGATTCAGATTTTGTTTATACTTGGAATCGTTCTACAAGAGGGATGCGTTTGCCATTCTGTGATTTTTTCCATTGACGGGGATTTTCGTATGATGTAAACCTGCATTGAAGTCATATTCTCTTTGCATTTTTCTATTAATGTCCTAAGAGAAAATCGATGATTTGCATTCAGTATGGATTTACGAATCATTGAATGAAATTGAGGAGGAGACAGTTGCCCCACCTAATGAATAAGCCCCAAGGTTACATGAATAAAGACATCAAAAAAAACGTTGAATTGTGACATGTTAAATAAATTAATTCCAAATGGTGCATTTTTTAAAAATCTATTTTCGTATGGTTCTATTGAGATAGTCCACTGGCAGGGAAATAATGACCTTTTATATTTGGGGAGCAGACAAGTGGGGTGCAGTGATTAAAATAATGGTTTAATTAACCCTATAGTATAACCCCGGTAGATTTTGTATAGGTTTTATAACCATAAACACATAGTCGGTGGTTTTTGACCATTGACCCAAGAGACTAAGCTTGTTTGTATCATTTGAAATACTTTTAATGCAAATGAAAATGGAAATTTGAGTGAGTGAGTTGTTTTAGGGAAAAAACTGATCTTGGTGAGTATAATTGAAATCACCTGCAGGTCCCAATGAATAAATGACCACAGGTTATTGGGGCATAAGAGTGGGAGATCAAAGGAATACTTATTCAATTTGATTGTATCTTTATGTAAAGACTTGAAGTAAGTATTTGTGTGTCGGTGTGTGGAGGGGTATGTGGGTGAATTGCAACTGTGCTTTAAATTTTTTTAATCATTTGGGAAAATAATTTTGTAGATTTCAGCAAAATCTATGAATTAACACATAGACTTTGTGGATGGGAAAAACTTTTTTATATGAAAAAATAGATTTAACAACAATAAGATTTTAACAAAATGAAACTTGTGATAAATTAAAAATATTGGAAAAAATTGGAATTTTTCATGAAGTGAAACAAAAATAAAATATCAACTGTATGTTTTCTGTTTCAAATTGGGGTTCAATAATTTAATTTTCAAATTTCTTATTACAAAAAGTCTGGTTCTCAATGTTCTCATCGCCCACCACAGTTGTTGGTTGGCTCATTGTGTGTTGTGTTTTTTCTCTTTTTTCTCCCCCTGCATTTTTGAGCACAAAAGCCTAATTGTTGTCCCAATTCTTATATTAATGTGATGCTGTTTCAATCATAATGCTAACAACAGTTGACGGCCTGACTCTTTCTTTGGAACATGTCGCAATGATGCCCAAGTAAACTTATCAGATAATCCGCAATCTTTGTCTTTCTTCATCTTCTTACCATCGTCATCATTTAAAAAATATTTTTTAACGTATTTTCAAGTATTTTAGTCACTATTAGAAGCATTCGAGACCTTTGTTTTGTGCCATTTATAATGCCCATAAACTGTGAAAATCAAGGTTTTATGATTTAGGCACTAAAATCCAACCATCAAAAACATTTTGTTTATTTTTTGACTGATTTTGAAAATAAAAATATGGTGACATACATGGCTATCACATAAAAAATATTTAAGGGTGTACAGACCCAATCTCAACAATATATGTCCTGACAGAGTACAGAGCAAGCCTTAAATAAGGAAACATCAACTCGCCACGCATTTGCATCTCCTAACCATGTAAGTGCAAGGCATGGGACCTTGATCGTTAAATCCATATGACACACTTCAGATCGGAAGTCAATAGCCATTCTCATTTATTAAGTATTATTTTATTATTTGCTTTGGACCACGCCTTAGCGGGTGTGTAGTCATTCTCTCCTTTCTATTGCTTCTGTTATTGTACATTTATCTTATTGTGTATATATTTTTGTCTCGCCTGAACTTGTTCGGCAGAGACTTAGTAATCACTTTCTGTCTGTCTGTCTGTCTGTCTTCCGTCTGTCTGTCTGTCTGTCTGTCTGCTGTCCGTCTGTAGGTCTGTTGTCATGCTAGCTGGTATGCTGACGTCAGTGTTCACGGGCTTGTGTACTGTTTATTGTGAAGTTCCGGAAGGGCTGCGATGATGTAACTTGGTTGGAAAGGAGCGGGTCCATGAGTTCTCGATATTCTGATAGATTTTGGGCATAAAATATGCGAATTAAGTATCTTAATTTGCATATGAACGAAAATTTTCCGCAGGCTTGTGTCAAGTTTTCTTGAGTTCCGTTAGGCGCCTATATGATGATGTAACGTGGTGGAAAGGAGCGGCTGGAGGAGTTCTCGAACTGATTAGAGTTCGGCCGGTATTTCGGGCAAATTATTAAGTATGCACATGAGCTAAAATATGAAAATCAGCGTACGTAATTGACTATAATTTTGAAACGGTACATTCGGATACGGAAAATTCCTTCCACGTTATGAAAAAAAGCCTATCATTGGTGCGCAAAACAAGTATTTTTTTGCATTTGACGTTGGGGATACATTGCGGTTCGTCTTAGGTATGCAAATGAGCGAATTAATTATATGCGTAATTACTGATCACTGAAACGTACCTCGGAGATAGGCCAAAAATTCCTTCGCTGCATGAAAGAATGACTTGCCGGCTTGATCCTTTTGGAGGGAATCATAATGTGGGTCGGTCAAAGGGGCTTTTTGGGCATAAAATATGTACTTAGGGTTCTAGTTGAAATTAAGGAAAAACAAAAATGCTTGTGTACAAGTTATCGTGAGTTCAATACGGCATATCATGACTGTAACTTGGTGAAGGAAGGAAAGCGGGGGTGTGAAGAGTTCTCGACCTATTAGCTTTGGGGTCGTATTTGGGTGAATAGCGTGGTATGCAAATGAGCAATTAATATGCATAAAATCTGCGTAATTGCTATATTTGTAAAACGGTTTACATGGATAACAAAATTCCTTCACTGCATGAAAGCCTGGATTGGTGCGCATCTTTTTGCCTTTTGAAAGTAGTCAGTGATATATGACGGCTTAGGTATGTAAATGGCTAATTAAATTGCATTAAGTGCTGTGTTGCTGAAAACGGTAATGGGATAGGAAAAATGTCTTCACTACATGAAGAACAGTCTGCCATTCATCTTTTGTGTGAATAATAATGCGGTCAAAGTGAATGTGGGCAATTAAAGGGGCATTTTGTTGTGATTGTAATTTGGATATAAATTTAAATATGGTAATTGATGTATAGGGTTAAAACAGTAAATTGGATATATGAAATTCTGTGTGTTACATGGAGCAGGTGGGAGCAGGTGGGGTGTTGGCGATAGGGTGGGGGTGTTGGGCGAACGGGACGTCCCGAAGAGGGGGTGGTGGTGCGAGGGGAGGGGGTGGGGGGGCAGGGGCGATGGCCGGGGTCGGGGGAGGCGGGGGGAGGGGCAACTGGCGGGCGCGGTGGAGGGGGAGCGGGCCGGGGAGTGCCGGGCGGGGGGGGACCCCCCGTAGCGTGGGCAGGGGGCGAGGAGGACGGTTGTTGGGGAAGGAGATGAAGGTTAGTGAGGCACCATGGGCGAAGGGGTTGGGGAAGGGAGCTGCGGTAGTGGGGCGCGGCTGGGGGTTGGCGGAGGAGGTGGAGGCTGTGAGGGAGTGGGGCCGGGGCGGATTGGGGGGGGTAAAGGGATGTGTTTTTGGGGGGTAGGGTGTTGGAAGGCGTGTTGTGGGGACCGGGGCGGTGGGGTGTTGCGGAGTGTTGGGAGTTGGGGTGTTGGTTGGGGAGGGGGGGGGGTGGGATTTAGGTGGAGAGGGGGTGGGGATGGGAAGGAGTGTTGGGGAGGGGGTTGGGGTTTTAGAGGGGTGCTTGGGGAGGGGGTTTGAGGGGTGGTGGGGGGGTGTAGGTGTTGGGGAGGGGGGTATTGCGGGGAGGGATAGTTGGTGAGGGGTTGAGGTTTTTATTGACGGGCAGGTGTATCGATTGGCGGAAGGGGGTGGGGTGTTGGGTGGTGGGTGGGGATGAGGCTGGGGTGGGGGTGCCATGAGGGAAGGGTGTTGGGGAAGGGAGGGGGAGGGGTGGGGTATTGGCTGAGGGGGTGGTTGGGAGGGCGTTGGGGTGGTATTGGGGTTGGAGTATTGGGGTTGTGGGGGAGGGGAGGTAAGGGGGTTGGGGTTTTCGAGCGGCGCCGAGACGTGGGCGAGGGGGGTTGGGGTTTTCCGGACGGGCGCATGTTCTGGGGGAGGGGGGCGTGGGGTTTTGGCGGGGAGGTGTTGGGGAAGGAGAAGTGAGGGGTATTTATTCGAAGGGGTGTTGGGGAGGAGGTTGGGTTTTAGGGAGGGGATGGAAGGATAGGGGTTATTGTGGGGTGTAAAGGGAGGGGGGTGTAGGGTGTTTGAGGGTGGGGGAGGGGCGTGGGCTGTTGCGGAGGTTGGGGAGTTCTTGCGGGGGTGTGTTGGGGTAGGGGAGGGCTGGGATTGTTTTGAAGGGGGTTGGGGAGGGGGTTTGGGGTTGAATTGAGGGGTGTCGGGGAGGGGGTTTGAGGAGGTAGTTGGTGAGGGGGTTTGAGGGGTGGGGTTTGGTGGTGAGGGGTGAGTATTGAGGGGTGGTTGGGGATGGGGGTGGAGGGGGGGGGGTGTATCGGTGTGTTGAGGTGGTGTGTGGTGAGGGTTGTTGGGGAGGGGGGGGGAGTGGGGTGTTGAGGGGTTTAAGGGGTGGGGGGCTGGTTGGGAGGGGGTGGGTGGTGGTGAGGGGGAGGGTGTTGGCGGGAGCGGAGTTGGGGTTATTGCGGGGTTGGGGTATTGAGGGGGTGTTGGGGAGGGGGTGGGGTTTAGAGGGCGTGTGTTGGTGGGGGGGGGAGTTGGGGTTTTTGCGGGGGGTGGGGAGGGGGTTGGAGGTTTTGAGGGGTGTTGAGGGGGTGTTGTGGAGCGGTGGTGGGGTTTGGTGGTTGGGGGTGTGTGAGGGGGTGTCGAAGGGGGTGGGAAGGGGTTGGGGTTTGGAGGGGCTGTTGCGGGGGTTTGGGGAGGGGGCTGGGGTGTGCTGAGGGGTGTTGAGGGGTTGTGGGGGAGGGGGAGGGGTGGGGTTTATTGAGGGGTGTGGGGGACGGGCGTTGGGGTATTATTAGGTATTGAGGGGGGGTCGGGGAGGGGGGTTGGGGTATTAGTGAGGGTGTTGGGGAGGGGGTGGGGGGGTGTGAGGGGTTGTGGGGAGGGGGGTTTTTTGGGGTTTGTTGAGGGGAATGTTGAGGGGTGTTGGGAGGGGTTGGGGCATTGAGGGGTGTTGGGGGAGGGGGTTGGGGTATTGTGGGTGCTGGGGAGGGGGTTGGGGTTATTGAGGGGTGTGGGGGTGGGGGTTGTGGAGGGGGTTGGCGGTTTGTGGGGAGTGTGGAGGGGAAGGGGGTTGGGTATTGCGGGGGTGTTGGGGAGGAGGAGTGGGTGTTTGTTGCGGGGTGTTGGGGAAGGGGGGGTTGGGGATTGTGGGTGTTGGGGAGGGGGTTGGGTGGGTTGTTGAGGGGGTGGGTGTTGGGGAGGGGGTGTGAGCTGTTGTGGGGTAGTGGGGAGTGGGGGTTGTTGTGGGGGGTTGTTGGGGGGGGGGGAGGCGGGTGGGGGGATGTTGCAAAGTTGGGGATCGGGGGGGGGGTGTGCTGGTGTTGGGGAGGGGAGGGCTGGGTGGTGTTGCGGCGTGGTGGGGAGGGGGTAGTGGGGTGTGCCAGAGGTTGGGGTGGGCGGTGGGGTGTGAGGGGGTGTTGGGGTGGGTGGGGTGTCCGGTTGTGTTGAAGGGTGTTTGGGAGGAGGTGAGGTGTGTGTTTGCGGGGGTGTTGGGGAGTGGTGAAGGTGGCGGTGTTGCAGTAGGGGTGCGTGTTGTGGGGTGCTGTGGAGGGGGGATATTCTCGCATCCTCCACTGTATTCTGCTTCGAACAAACTTTTTTGGGAACAACCTGTACTCATCCAGTTGCAATCTGGTGTGCTGCTCTTGTCTTACAGCATACGCGAAAGCAGCGAGACTTGTGGTTCGTAAGAACCGCCGACTTGTTTGCTTTGTTTTTCTTAAGTGGATCCTCCTGTGGTCTGCCAATCATTTAAGTCCTTGTCCATCTAATCCCAATATCAAAATTGACCTTGCGGACTCCCAATCCTGCCATTTGCCAAAGTGCATCATGGTAGAGCTTGCTGGAGGACAGTTCCACAAACCCGTGTGAATTGTATACAAAAACATGCTCAGTTTGTGTTAGTTAACATTAAGTGCCTTAAGGGGGGGGGGTTCATAGTACCCACGATTTGTTTTTTCGGCGATTTCTCAGTCGTGAAAAATATTTTCGAACTCTAACTGTTTGTAATTGTTAACTTATCAATGCGCTTCTTTCCATTAAAAAAAATTACGAAAATTTCTGCGTTAATGAGATAATTAGCTTGCGGTCCCTCGGAACCCCCCCCTTAGGCCCCAACGAGGCAGGTGTGATTCGTAAAAATAATAAAAAAAATTAGCAACCCTGTTGCCGAAATTCTTTTCTGTTATGTATGTTCTAGGCATGAAAACAAATTTTAATAAATAATCAGAACGACGCTGCGCACCATTGCTGTACAAACCTATGGCAAATATGACTGCCACCCACAAAAAATACAAGAAGAATGACAAAATGGTAATGTTTTTGTGTTTAATATATTAAATTGGTCTTTAGGCAGATCATAAAACATCAAAATATTTGCAATGTGTATGCTATGGAAGCAAGGTCGCGGAAAAATAATACTACTTTTTGACGCGATTTTGACGCATTTTTCAAAAACCCTTGATTTGCCCCTAATTTCCAGACGCTAAACCAGAGCAATCATTTATATTGCACCTGTGGCCTTTGTCTTAGTACCCTCCAAAGGGTATATATTCATTTTGAAATTCCCTCGGGAAAGTGGTTTCCGATAGGGGGGGGGGGTTCCATGGAACCCCCCCCCCCCCTTAGGCACCAAACGGAGGGAAAACACTCTTAGGCAGACTTAATGTGTTAAAGCGGCCACTGCACATTTTCACAAATATAAAATTTCTTCAATTTGATCTCAAATGATAGTCAAGGCCATTCCAACGAAACAGAGATAAATATGTATACACATTAAAAGGTGGCCTACCATACTGGATGTCTTTATCCTCTATCAATGTCCCTATCTGTTTTGGGGTATGTTATTTTTAAGTTTTCCATTAACTAATCAAAAATGGTATATTACAGGAATATTTTTGCTCGTATTCATTTGATATTAAACCACAAAGGTTTATAGACCGATCAAACAGTGGGCATAGCGTGGAAAACATTGCATACGGATTGACCTGCGGTGTTCTTGCGTTAAATGCCATTTTCGTTCGCCGTTGCTGAATTAACGTCGCCGGGCGACAGTGTTAAATTATAAAATCGTTCTGTTACCCATAAGGAGCAGATTTCTTAATATTTAGGGTGAGGCTTTTGTTTATAAAGCCCTTTACAAACCATGCCAAAAATATCGATTTTGAAAAATCTTGAGGGCGCCACGATTTTTCAATGGTGCCAGTGTCTCTTTAAGTCAGTAAAGGCCAATAATTAATGGTTTGTTTCCGTACATTTTTTTTCAAATCCATAATGAGGGGCAACTATTCATTTTTCATTATTCATATTCGTAATTTGCAGTTAGTAACAGCCATTTACCAACCTTCAGCGTTGCAGGGGTAGAATTTCGTCGCTGTGTGCGAGAATCAATTGCATTCCCCAAAACAAATTGCGTGATGGAAGAATCTAATCGGCTACTGTGTAAGTTTTAAGTTACGAGAATCAAACATTGATTCACGGCAAACTCAGTTTACGAAGAAGAATTTGCGAGAATCGATTCTCGGTTCTCGCCGAAAATTCAGCCTGTGCGGTGCTCCAGTAGATCCAGAAGACTTCCCGAGTACTTTTGCATACAAATTCGTTTTTCCATGCCACCGGGAACCTCTTATAGCAAAGCAATAGCACATAATTCATAGTTCCGCACACACACGTTCTTGTTACCTTAGCGAAGAGTTGCGGTAGGTTAGTTGTGCAATTTCAGGTATAGGTATGAACGAGGCACCGAATGATTCCGATTGCTATGCGCTTCTTTTGTGTAAAAACAGTATTTTAAATATTTCTCATCTTCAGACTTTCTTGAAACCAGCCAGAAAAGTACTAGTTATCATCTGTAGGGCATTTAGAGCGTACGATTTGAGCGAACAGGAATTGAGTGTTAGTAGTGGATTTGAAGCCAGACCATCTAAAGTAGCCGTATTGGTACCACCCTGGGGGGGGTGGGGGAAGAAAGAGGCATTATTACCAGGGCTACCTCATACACTGTAACTATGAACCTAAACGAAATGATGATGGCCAGTCCTGTAGGGGTAGCTTAAGCGAGCTAGGAGCTCGGCAAAAAAGATTATACAGGGGTCAAAAGTTAAAAGTGTCCCAATGTTGTTAATTGCATACCAAAATGTTCGAATGATCGCAAGGAAGGAGTAAAAAAATGTATAGTTGGTGCCATCTCTGACTTACCATTATGGAGTTACAGTGAAACAACGGTATTGTAGGTCAGGTTTAAATTTAGCTTGTACAGGGGTCAAATACTAAAAACGCTTCAATTTTGGTGGATGGGAAGTGGTCTCATATTATGTAATTGTAATCACAAGTAAAATAGGTATAGTTATAGTTTGGACAACTGACAGATGTATTAGTCCAAGTACATCCAAAAATTAACCCATTCCCCTATAGGGTGATAGGGGTTTAGTTACTAATGAGGTTGCGTAATGTAAGTTCACATTGAAGATGGTCCCAAAAACTATTCCGTATTTCATTGTAATAACATTACAAACAATATCAGACCTTTCTATTGAAATTGTAGCGTTTTTGTGTCGCATGCCCTAAGGCAGGAAGACACATAGGGATCACTTTTGTCCACTGTTGTCTGTTGTTTTTGATTTGATGGTTAACATTGCAGTGTAATATCCACAATACTTGAGGATTTAAACCAAACTTGGAGTAACAGGGGCAACATGGCATCCCCCACTTTTTGATGAGGTCAAATGGAACCAAACTCGAATCATATCGGGGCAACATGGGATCCCTAATTCGTTGATGAGGTCAATGGTCACATGCAAAGGTCAATGGTCATGTGATGGTTCAAGTTGTAAAATGGGCTGTGCTATGAAAATGTAAAATTGACTCATTTGAAAAGTTGCGTTCAAATGGAACCAAACTTGAACTAGACTAATTGCGCTCTTGCAAAGAGCGCGAAAGTTAGGCGGGTTGTGACCGTTTTGATTTGAGATTCGAAAAAAGTTGGTCGCATGAAGAGGGTCACAAATGAATTCTTTTCATACCACAAGTGTCATTCAGAGTTTGCCAAGCGGTTTTATTTGGTTAGAGCCTGGAATAAATAAATTAATAGGTTTCCTTGGAATGCCCCGTTAATTGGTAAATGTGGCTTCTGGGTCCAATCTGTGATGAAGCCTTGACATGTGGGGAGTAGGAATCTGTAGATTCTACTATGTTCGTTTGATATTATTTACCTTAAACACAGAAAATGTCCCTTAAATGACCTTGACTCCAAAATAAAAATACCTTGATTACACCAGGTACAAGAATGCATATCTGAAAGTTTAAGTCACTGTACTCTGTTTGAGTTTTGAGATAAAACATTTTAATATTTTAGAATATTTGGATTGTTGCAGAAGTTCCCCCTTAATGAACTTTGACCCCCATGACGGGAGCGAGCACACGTTGTGGCGGGTTTAAGTGTTCATATAGAGTGAGTCACGTGACCATAGCAACGTGCCTTAGTAGATTGAAGTCTTTGAAAATTTTCACATTAAGACGGAAAGTGCCCTTAATGACCCCAAATTTGACCTCTCGACCCAGACCTTTTCTGAAGGGTATCAAGCTGCTTCATATGAGCGTCACGTTACATGCAATATGTAGGAGGAGATACATTTTAAAGTAACTCACACTTTTGACCCCTGTGACCCCGACGGACCTAGCCCCAAACAAGCACCCTGCATATAGCTGTGGCCAACAAGGTCCTAATCTGAGCGAGTAGGTCATTAGAGGTCAAGCGTTTACGGGAGTATGTGGTTGTAAGAAAGAAGAAAGAAAGAGAAAGAAAAGAAACAGCCAAGAAAACAATAAGTTAGGCGAAACGCCTATAACCTTAATCATAGTTGTGCAACATGGGATCCCCTCATTTGTTGATGAGGTCAAGCGTCACATACAAGATCATTGTGAGGTCAAGTTGTAAAATGGGCCTGTGCTGATGAAAACACCTGATGAAAATGTAAAATTGACGCATTTGAAAGTGAAGTTCAAATTGAACCAAATCTGAATCATAGGTGCAACATGGGATCCTCATTTGTTGATGAGTCAACGGTAACATATCAGGTAAAGGTCAGTTGGCCTATTATTCACTAACCGCGCTGGCAGGCGACACAAGCGGTGAGGGAGCACTGATGTATTTTTTAGTATTTGGACCCGGTAGAAGCTAAATTTAACTTGACCTATCAAGATGGTTTACAGCTATAACTCCTTAAGGGGAAGTAAGAGAAGCACAAACATACATTTTTTTTTTTAATCCTTGTGATCATACGCACATTTTGGTTGGCCAATTCACAAACATTGGACCACTTTTCATTGCCCGGTATAATATTTTGCGAGCCCCTAGCTGACTTAGCTACCCCAAAGAATGGCCATATAAAATTTTGTGTATGTCATCGTATGAGTAGCCCTGAGTATAAATGCCTCTTGCCCCCCCAGGTAATACCAACAACATGCCTTGGCTCACCATATAGGCCCCTTGCGTCCGCAGCAACAACATGATTAGAACAACGGCAACGAATATGAGACTATGACATGATTCACATCACAGGTGGATCGCTCTGTGTTTACAACTTCACTCGTACATTTCGTATACTTTCGGCCACATTGCTTCCCATACTTCTAAAGATAACCTTTTATTAATTCAAGTTTTCAGTGAATATCATCCAGCATTTTTTCTTATTTGTTATAACTGCTTGTTGGGTTCCTTTGGTAGAACTCGATAAAAAAACTAAGAATAGGGGGTAACTCTTGGGCGGTGCGGTAACAGGGGACGGTAACTTTGAGTATAGGAAGTGAGACTGAAGTCGAGGCAAGGATGTATGATTTGTATATACATGTGGATTGGGCTAGGAATCAGGGATAGGAATATCGGATTGATGTTATTTTGTTGCCGTCAGGACGTATTAACATAAGTTGTGTCCAGTTCGTGGGGACCGTGTATGGATCTTTAGGTAGGCTGTGTGATACACTTGACCGATGTACCTTCCCGGGGACAAAGAAAGAATGTAGTCAACACGCATTTGCCAGTAGGGTAACTATGGTTCGCGCGCAAAGGATTATGCCGGGGGGTTCCGAGCTGCTGTTATCATGCTCTAATCCTACCAATATGTGTCAAAACACACCCTAACAATTGGAAATGATTTTGCAACTTTTCTTTGGTTTACATCTACTAAATCACATCACAAGATGTGATCACAAGAAGAACCTTGATATTTTCTTTTAAAATACAAAATAAGAACTTTTAGGGATTTCAGCATTTCAAACGTGGGCAGAAAATCTTAACGGGGGCGGGTTACGGGAAACGAACATCGACTTTCATCGCCTAATCATGATCAAAACAGGCGATATGCGCACTTGGATGATTCTTAGAGGTACTAGGTCACCTTTTCCAGTTTGCTTTTTAATTGATAGCTCAAGATACATGCTTTTAAGATTTTCATAAAACCAGGGTTTACGGAATAGGGTGAGGGTATGGGCGCTTGCCTCCCTCACTTACCAGGATGATTACTACTTAAGTGATCCCAAGTGATCCCATCCCCCATATCCATATCTGTGAAGCGTATGTCCAACATACTTTGCAAGCGATAAAATCAAAAGCACACAAATATCGGTACTGATACTTTCAAATTGGCTTAAACTGTCTGGAAAAATAAGTTATATGCAAAATAACACAATTGAACTTAGCTTAATTTGTATTTTGCTGCTATTTTCTTCCTCTTTACCATGTATTCATAGGAAAAGTATATTGTTTTGGGTTTTTCATTGACATCTTTCACTTTAAGGTATTTCTACAAAATTGATTTGTATTCTTGCAAATCATTGTCTAGTGCCCTCACTATTGTTAATATATTTCTGACATCCTTTACATGTATTCACCAAAGGCAAGAAACCTAAAAGCTTCAATGTATTTCATACTACCAAAGCCAATGCAGTGGGAAAATCGCTGCAGCTAATACACTGAACATCTCATAAATTTACTAGCCCAATAGTTATGTGGGTCAGCACTGTAGCCACTTTCAGTATAGCATGGGGAATTCATGCACAGTGTGGGCATAGCTGCCTTTCAAGTTTATCAGCAAAGAGTGAACTCCCATTATCTATAGGCATTTTTCTATTGAGCAATATTTTCCGGATTGAACCGGGTAAAGGATTAAATCTGATTAATAGAAAATGACCGTCTCTGGTTTTTGCTACTTTTTACCGGGAAATTCTCTCTGGCAACCATCCTTGTTTTGGAAGGATTTTTACCCGAGAACATACCGGATCACGTCAATAGAAAAAGACCCCACTCTGTATCAGTGCGCATGCAGTAGAGAAACCAGAAATTGGCTAGGTCACTGAAGCAACGGCGCGGCTTACAATTTAGATCAACAACACAGGTTGATGTGTGGAGCAGCGAAACATCCGCCGTGCTCATTGCAGTGTGTTCTATAGCGTAATGCTTGGTGCTGAAGTAATAAGCATCTTGCTTAACTGGACGTCAGATTTTGGGCGAAATATTGTGAATCAACAATGTAAAGGAAACACATATGGCCATATTACAAAACTGCATGTGCTATCAATCCGGGACGGGGTCAATCCACAATGCATTGCAATATTGACCCGTGAATGATCTCTACCCGGCAAATTTCATTTGGGTCACTGAAGTCGGCTATTTTCCCTGAATGCTCGCTCCAGTAGAAATTGCCCTCTCTCCACTATCGTACACTATTTACCGGGGAAATATCTCACCAGTAAAATACTGGATGCTCATGCTCAATAGAAAAATGCTATGTGGCTACAGTATTCTCATTCACCAAGGACTTAGTTCAGTAAACTGCACATAATACATGCACTAACATTCACTGCTCTTGTCTGTCCTGGGTATCATAAATCATTTCCAAAAACCAGGAGGGGGATTTACTGCACACACTGGTAAGTGTAGGTTACTGAACTATGCCATGGGATGAGACTTGCATTCACAGATAAAGGTACTGGCATTGATGATGATGATGATGCCTCACCCATCTACCTTGAGTAGGCGAGCTAAACACAATTTTCATGGAATTGGACGTCACATCATTTTACATTTTCTGTTATACATCTATTGTCCTACTTGAATATTATAATAGAATCCTTATCGATTTCATTTCTGGTGGAATGCACCAAAAGTAGCTATGAGCCTTCCCATAATGCACCAGTTTTGCCTTTCATTTTCTATAATAATGGGTAATCAAAGTGTGAAAAAAATGACTAAATCTATACATAAAAGTGGCAATCCAACCTGTGGATCAAGCACAGTAATTTGCTAATGTGGTTGATATTCAATATCTTCCATTGGATGTTTTTTTATCATATTCTTTGAAGCAGTTGAGCGCTAATAAGGATATAAACTGTTGTATGTCTTTTAATAAGGACACCGTACATGAATATAACTTTTCTTAGCACTCAATTGCATAGCACAGGAGAAGGTATTTTGTTTTGCACGCATTTCCTATGGAGGATCCATGCGTTGGCAGCTCCCGGTTCCGATGGTGCTGTGCATGATGGGAAGGGTTTCTGAGCTGCTGTTGATTGTGTCGTACTACTGAAAAGAATTTTCCAACCCACTTACCAATTAAACAAATTGAATGAATTTGGTTTCCCCAATTCCACATGCACAACTTAAAGGGCATTTCGTGATTGCACACTGCTGTTTTATTCATTGAGCACTATCTATCCTTGGGAGAAAAGCTTATTCTCAAATTTGAGCGGATCCCGATCTGCGGTTTTTTGTGTTATGAGTCAAATTGCTCGTTTCCCACGGTCCATAGGCACTGGTGCTGTAATTTCTGTCCGTTTATGGACAGAAAATACCAAAATGCGAATGTTCCTTACAGATGCGATCGAAGTTGCACGTAAGATTGGGCTCCACACGTGGATTACTAAGGCTACGGTTCAGATGATCATAAAAATCTCAACATTTTTTAGTAGAGTCTGGGGGACGCAGGCCTGTGGACACGAAATGCCCCCTTTAATATTGATCAAACTTAAAAGGAGGATGGACAGCTCAGAGCATAAAATAAAAGAAAGAAATTGATAAATAAATGATGTCAATATACATAACAGTATTTGTTTATCAATGAAACTGATGGCATTGTTAAGAAAGAAATTAAAAAAACCTGAAACAGCCCAGTTGTGTGTGGGTGTGCTTGCTTGTGTGTGCTTGCTTGTGTGTGCTTGGATGTGTGTGCTTACATATGTATGATTGTGTGTGTGTGGGGGGGTAGTGAAATTTTAGTTGGATTGCTCTTCAATTGCTTTTAGAGACAGTTGCAAAACAGTTGCAGTCCCTATTGCATCAGTGAGTGTTCCTGGAAGCCAGTGCTTTAATCATATCAGAAAGTTGCCGAGTTTTGGGAAGAATAACAAAGTCATGATTTGGCTGCTGTTTTATTCCATTCAAATACAGACTTTTCTAGTTTCAGCCAATTCAAGTCCAGGTCACTCCATAACTATCAGCCAAGGGTGCTTAAAATCCATGAGTAATGGATACTAGTAATCAAACAGGCTTTTAAATTTTAGAGTGACAACCCTCCCTGGAGGGCTCATATCATGATGTGAGTGCAAGAAGGTTGTAAGTGCAATAGTTGCCACTTGTCAGCAATTCCCATCAAACATTGATCAGTGGCTCTTGAAATGGTATCACCTGAAGAACCATTTCAGGAGCCACTGACTCAAGGAAAGATACATTGAAAGTTATGACAGCACACAGATGTATCACATGGCAGCTATTGCACTTAAGACCTTTTGCATTAAAATGACAATATAAGCTCTCTGTGCAGTTGGCTCTTTTAAAGAAAGTATTCTTTAATCTAATGTTAAAGAATACTTTTACCTTTGCATTGTTTATATCAATCTGGCATTTGTGACTCACATAGAAAAAAACCTGTAACATGGGGGGGGGGGAGAAGTTTGCTTAGGCTTCTTCAATTTTCTTCTGAAATAGTTTTTAGTTGAAAAATACTGTGAAATGCAGGATTTTGTAATTGTATTTTTCAGCCACTTTGCGATCAAATTTTATCTTTTTACTGATGACTAAAAAGTAAATTAAAAAACATTCAACACCATAAAAAAGCATTAAAGGTGCAACAAGAGATTTTGAGGACCAAATTTGTGTCATAAATAATTATACCGTGTTCAAAAAGTTCGTTCCGCCCTAATGCCCAAGTCCCTCTGAGCGCACCATCAATGCTGGGCTGAAGTACCCGTCCTCTATTAAATAATGCCCTGGGATTACAAGCTGTCAATACCCTACAGCGTGAAAGCTTTTAGAAAATTCTCATATTTTGATTATACTTTTTTGAGGCAGATTTTTATCATTTTGATGATTTAAAGGTCTGCAAACCTCGAGGATTTAAAGATTGGGCGCCCAAGAAAACATAATAAAACTTGGAAATGATGAGAGGCTAGGAAGTGGAGAAAGGAAGGTAAACCAATAAGGAGAATGTTGTGGTGACATTGAAAGAAGGGTTTTTTGAGACAACCTATTGCAAAACAATAGAACAAACTCACAGAACGAGCCCAGCTTGTATGGAAACGTTAGACAATAATAAGGACATCTCGCGTCATTGGGTGACGGAAACTGGGTAGAGCGTGTTTCGAAGGTTTACGCAACCATCAATGAGAGAATACTTTAATAATCGGTATTGACATTTCCATTTAATTTGAAATAATAGCTTCTCACATCACTTGATATCAAAATTAATTGTGTAAGTTTTTTAAAATTCGTTAAAATGGTTTCCTATACGGGTGAGGAACGTACTTTTTGAACACGGTTAGTAAATTTTCATATAGAATAGACTCTCAATAGATTTCGTGACCTTGTATTTGACTACAGAAATGTCTTAAAAGAGAGAGATCGGAAAAAGGTGATTTTGATTTGCTTATGAAACAGGCTGAAATTTGTATTTGCTTCTATATGAAATTAGAAATTTCAAAAATTTTTGTACCAAAGAAACATTTTTCAGCTTAATCCTTTCAGACAGACATATTTTTGATAGAAAGCTTTACAACAGGGCAAAAATCAGTACTTTTAATTTTTTAGGGACACCTGATATGTGAAATCTCTCGTTGCACCTTTAAAATATGGAGGGAAGTTGAAGAACAATCATCCCCCACTCATCTCCAAATTGTACTCATTCTAAGCCTACATATGAGTGACTCACTTCAAATTTAAACATTTGTTGCAAATATTTTGAAAGTACAATGACATCTCTCAAGGCAGCCATTTGTTGAGTACAACAGAAAAACTGTTAGTGTTTGGCTGCACTGCTCTAGCTGACATATTTTCCCTTTCATCAAGATCATTGTGTTGCCAGAATCTGCCCAGAGCTGCCCTTTAATCAGGCACAATTTCAATAGTATGTACATGTAGTCATTGACCAAGCGCTCTGCAAATTTCCTAATTTAAAATTCAATCAATCAGTCTGGTTGCTTGACATCAATCAATAAATCTAATCAATTAATCAAGAAGAAAGAAAATAGATTGTGAATTACATGTAGTTTTAATGCAAGTCATGTTCTAGTATTGCAATCCAATGTCATTTTCACACAGCTCAGTGCCACATGCAGAGTTATGATTGTTTAAAAGGTGTCACAACATGATAAACCCTCTTGCCAAAAGATTTCCTAAATGTTCGGAAAAAAACTGTCCACAACACATTTCTTCAAGCCTGGTCCATTATGCATGGGGTATTTACCACTCATTCCGTTCAACTTGAAATTTTGGTGTGACAATACTTTGTCCAGCCAGGAAAAAAAGATTCTCGAGCATTAAAAGTTGGCGTGGCGTGCCCGATGTTCATGCAAAATTGCTGTGTGAAAAGTGGTGACATCATTCCTTACTTTTGGCAGATGAAGTATAGAAACCATTTGTAGTACTATTCTTTGTGTGAGTGCAACATTTGGGTCATATATGCAGCTGCCATGTGATACATCTGTGTGCTGCCATGTAGTAGGATAACATATCTTTCCTTGAGTTAGTGGTTCTTGAAATGGTGTGTTGCCAGAAGAACCATTTCAAGAACCACTGACCAAAGACTTGGCATGATAGTATTTTTATTGGATTTTCTGACAAATGACAGCTATTGCACTTATGACCTTGTTGCACTCACCACAATATGTCCAAATAAGTTCTGAAAAAGTTGTCAGAACTGACAGAAGCAAATTTTTCCCTGCAAAAAAGAAGTTTCCAAATTGTAAAAACTAATTTTAGCTTTCGTTTTTTCAGATAGAAGCCCGGAAACATGAACTTGATGATACTGCAAATATGAAGAAAAGTTTCTTGCCGTGAACTTGGAACAAATTAAGAAAAAAATTCAGAAAGTAAATGGCACAGACATTTGCTTCATATTTATTTAAAAAAAAAATAATTCAGACAACAACTGACCCTACCTACCACTGGAAAAACAGACTGAAACTTTCATTACAAAAGGTGAATTAGACCAGAGTCACTCGGGTTACAACTATGCTCATCCATCCAAGGACACAGTTCAGTGAGTTGTCCTTGTCCAATGGAATAACATTGATCACAGAAACTGACCTGGGGAGCTGGGTCTCTAGTATAATGCCCAAACCAAGGGGTATTTTCTAAATACTCTGGCGAATGGAGGGTACTGAACTGTGCCAATGGAAGTGAGATTTTACTAGCTCATAGTGATTGATGCATTTCTTAAATATATTTTTTGTTGTCGAGATAGCTTTCCCAAGAATGTGATCTTGGAGTAGACAAATATGCTTATTTTGGTGAATAAGCAAGATCATTTGAAATATGTTAACCAAAAGCAGCACACTGACCCTGTCATCCGAATCCCACATATTTTCCTCATCAAAGCAGATTTTGAATGTCACTGGAAAGCTTGTTGTATTTATCTCATCTCATTTGGCCGACTGTTCCAATATGAAGCTACAAGCCTAATAAACAATATGGTTTGTTTATGGTTCCAGATATCGTTTGTACAGTATGGGCTTTTAATAGTACACAATAGACCGATTACTCAATCTCCAGAAAGTATTTGTCATGTGAGTAAAATAATCGCAATTTTGTAACTGCAATAGCTGCCATGTGATACATCTGTGTGCTGTCATGTATTAGAATGACTCTCAATTTATCCTTCCTAATCAATGGTTCTTGAAATGGTTTTTCAGCTGAGAACCATTTCAAGAGTCACTGACCAAAGACTTGGGCATGATAGTATGTTGATGGGAAATTTCATAGCAAATGCAGCTATTGCCACTTTACGACCTTCTGCACACACAACAAATTATAAAGTGAACTAGTGAATCACACAGTGCAGTATGCATGCGCAGGCAAATTATATATATGATAAATATAGAATTAACCCTAAACATGTCCAAACTCCACTAAAACTTATGAGCTGAGGCTAGAAAATGTGCTAAGTCCAAAAAGATGTAATGACGTCACCGTACGAAGACACACATATGGGTACGAACTCGCTGGAAGGACCAGCGAAACCCGCGTGGCTTGCTATCCCCGGTCATGAGAATGGGGCGGCACTAGCCCGGGGCCCCTGTTCAAATCCCACCCAAGATGGTCCAATCCTTCTTTGCTTTCTATCCCTTTACCGTTCCCTTCTTAGCGGGAGATACACTAGAAGCGAGAACAGTGTTAGGGTTAAGGTATGTGAACAAAGGCCTTTTCCAATGAAACAAATTATTTGTTGCATTTGGGTGGGGTAGTTTAGTGTTAGTTAGTTAAACAAAAGTTTAAATCCGGTTTTGTCCCCGTAACGGGGGGTGGCCGGATACACCCACACTCAGCAATATGCTGTGTGAGGATTTATTGGAGCAAAAGGTAATTTACCGGATGCCCTTCCTGCGGTCAATCCAAAGTTTTCGGCGGGGGCATAGCCTTTGGGAAGCCCATGCCCCAATGCAGGCAGCAATGTACTGGATGACCGTCATTAGCTCTCCAGAGCTGACGCCTTGAAGGTCGATCTTCTTTTTTCATTCTACCAGGGTAACCAGCTACCCTCCTCATCAGATCAGAAACCAATGGGGGTGACGGTTTTAACCGGTAGTACCTGTTACCAGGATACCAGTAGCCGACCCTCATTGGAATCCTGACCTGACCTTTAAAAAACAGCCTCACATGAAAGATTACAATTTGAGAGAAATAAGCACTTGTACAATTAAGAGTAAGAAAGTTTCTGCTTACTCACCTGAATTTGCTGTAAGTTTTTTCAGCAATGTAATGGCAAAATACTCTGTATAAATCTTATCACAGTCATATCCCTAATGCTTTTCCCCTACTACTTTCCTCCCCTACTTTTCCTCTTTTATTTGTCTTTCTTTTTCCCTTGAAGTATTGCCTCTTCTATAATAATATTTATCTTGAAAGGCTGAAATGGCGGTTTTCTCACTACTTCAGCACGTGCTCAAGCCAAACATTAACAGCACCTAACATTGTAGCTTGATATGTCGGATTTGCAGCATGAAATACAATAAGCTTCTTGAATAGATTGAATTTTTTAACAATAGGTGGTGAATGACCGTACCACTTTGATGTATTCGGACAAATAATTTCCACTTTATCAATCCAATTATGAATTTTGCAACCAGAATTCATGCTTTTTGTTTCATAGGTTAGTTGGATTTCTTATTATAGATCAGACACTCAATAGATTTCTTCCCTTGTAATTGGCTACAGAAATATTTAAAATGCAAACAAAAGGTGACTTGCTTATGCTATATCTCGAATCAAAATTTCAATTTTTTTGTACGCGGTATCAAAGAAATAATTATCAGCCTTAGCTTTACCCCCTAACGCGGGCCGAGAGAAGAGAGGCAACGAAAACGTGGTAACCGGCTTAAAATGCTTTTTCGTTGCATCTGGGCCATCACCAAATATTTGGTCGCTCAAATGACTCTCTTTGCTCTCATGCATCTGGGCCGTCTAAACCGGAATGACGCTATGTTTTTTCTGTGCACCTGGGCCGTCTTCCCGGAAACTGACGCGATGTTTTTCGTTGCATTCTGGGCCTTCTTCCGGGAAAATGACGCGATTTTTTTTTTTCGTTGCATCTGGGCCGTTTATTGACTGGAATGATTGCGATCTTTTCACTTCACTGCCATTCGGACGGTTTGCCCGCGAAGGCGCAATGCTTTTCATCATCAGGCGGGTGACACCTTGTACAAATGCCCATATACAATGTTTCGATTTCGATGGTGATAGCGCCACCATTTTCGATAAGCTATTGGGTTAATTATGCTACACTATCATGCTTAAACCAAACCGTAGGCATGACTTAGCATAATAGCGCCACGCACGACCTATGATGTAGCGTATAGCGGCCACTCCACGACTGGGAACTATAAGCTACAAATTTCATGCAGATCAGTGGCAGTACCAGCCATTATTTATTTATTTATTTATTTACCGTTTTTATGCATTTTCACGGCGATGTTTCTCGTTGCATCTTGTACGTCTTTCCTTAAATGACGCGTGTTTTTCGTTGCATCTGGGCCGTCTTCCCGGAAAATGACGCGATGTTTTTCGTTGTCATTTTGGGGCCGTCCTCCGGGAAAATGGCGCATGTTTTTCGTTGCATCTAGAATCTGGGCGTTATTTTGACTTTACGCTACTTATCCTGTGCCGGGAACAACGGCCGAGATGCAAATAAACGCAACTTTGTATCTCGTTGCATCTGGGCCGGTAAAAAATCAAAATAATTGCTTTCGTTGCATTATGGGCGTCGCCGGGCAAAACGCCCCGTCCGGTTAGGGTTAATCCGCAAAAAGGATGGGATGTTTTTGATGGAAATTTTTGTATCAATGCAAAAATCAGGGATTTTTTTTGAGGGACTCCTGATATATGAAGTAAATTTTCTTGTTGCACTTTTAGGTACAACCTTAAATGCACATAATAACATGTAGTGAAACTGAAACATTCTGGGACATACTTCATGATGGCCTCTGTTGAAGTTTTCATTTGATTTCTGGCTTCCGCCCACACAGCTACAGGATTTTTAATCGTGAAATTTTGAAGTGGGGGATTATTTTGTGAGAGAGGTGGCATCCTTCAAATTGGGGGGAATGTATGGGGGATGACAGTATACTTTTGAGATGGCTTTCCCAATTGACGCACCTGTTTTTGAGATGGCTATCGCAAATGATTGTATCACATTGTTTGATATGGCTTCCAATGACTAAAATTTTGTCGAGATGGCTTCCTCCCAATGAATGATCAGTGTTGTCCGAGATGGCTTCCCAAATCACGGTACATATTGTTCTTGCGGTGGCTTTCCAAATGATGGCACATATTGTTGAGGGGGCTTTCCAAATGATGGCACATATTGTCAAGATGGCTTTCTAAATGACGGCACATGTTGTCCAGATGGCCCTTCCAAATGACGGTACATGTTGTCGAGATGGCTTCTGACCATGAGGGTGCAGGTTGTTTGAGGTCGGTTCCACAATGACAGTATGACAGTTATTATGATGGCTCCCAAATGACATTACAATTTGTTATGGAGATGCCTTTCAAAAGTGAAACTACATTTGGTTTTGAGATGACTCCCAAATGACGACACAGTGTTGAGATGGCTTCCCAATGAAGACACATGTTTTGCGATGGCTTTCCAAATGACGGTACATGTTGTTGAGATTGGATTCCCAAATGCGACACAGTGTTATTGAGTGGCTTCCAAATGCCGACAACATGTTGTTAGATGGCGTCCAAATGACTGACACATGTTGTAAGGTGGTTCCCATGTGTAGACTCAAGAGTACTAAATAGATCTAAAGATATTTTCTCCCAATATGTTGTCACATCTTAACAATTTAAAACCCAAAAGAATGTGTCTTCATTGTACATTTACACAGGTTTTCAGCTCTCAGATGTCAAAAAAATCACGAAAATACAGGGGTTTTCCTTTTTACGTTTGAATTTTTTCTGGGGAAAACATAACCCTATTTTAAATTTTTTTTAGCTGGCAGTCATGAAAGCAGGTGTGCTTTTTCATAATTACATCTGCTGCGGTATCATAGAAAACTTATAACTCAAGATATGGCCAATTTTTTCCACCAAAAAATGTGTTAAAATCCTGTTTTTTGGGAAAAAAATGCCCAATCTTGAGTATTGGTATTTCTTATGTTACCCGCAGCAAGGAAATTATGAAAGAGACACTTGCTTTCAAATCTGCAGAAAAATGAAAATAGGAGGTAAGGTTCACAGAAAAATTCAAAACGTAAAAAATATGAAAAAACCCTTTATTTGTGATTTTTGACATTGAGAGCTGAAAAGAGCCGTGGAAATGGTTTAAAATAAGACACATTCTTTTGGTTTTTAAAATTGTTAGATTGTTTGACCAACATATGGGAAAAATGATCTTTAGAATCTATTTAGTAACTTTGAGCTACACATGGGAACCCCTTAAGATGCTTCCCAAATGACGACACATGTTGTTGAGATGGCTTCCCAAATGACGACACGGTGTTGAGATGGCTTCCCAAACTGACGACAACTGTTGTTGAGTGGCTTCCCAAAGACGGGACACATGTTGTTGAGATGGCTTCCCAAATGACGACACATGTTGTTGAGATGACTGTAAATGCAAGGGTCATGAGAGGAGGGTTACGGATTGAGAAAGATGAAAGTTAGGTCAAGAATTCAGTGTTCTGTAAAAGCCATTTTACATTCAAACTGTTTAGTTAAAGAATTGTGCAAGGTGCTATTTTTTACAGAATCTATACCAAGTATAATTTTGTTAGGGAGATGGCTTTAAAAGTGACAGTACAATTGTTATTGAGATGGCTTTCCAAAGGACGACACGTTGTTGAGAAGATGGCTTTCCAAATGACGGTACATGTTGTTGAGATGGCTCCAATGACCGTACTGTTGGTGAGATGGCTTCCCAAATGACAGACAGTTGTGATGGCTTCCACAATTGACGGTAACATGTTGTGAGAAACTGGGCTTCTCAAATGACGGTACACATTGTGAGATGATGTTTACCCAAATGAATGCACATGTTGTCGAGATAGCTTCCCAAAAGACGGTACATATCAAATTACTAGACTTGCAAGTTATAACCCATACACAACCCAGGATTGAAAGGGTACATACATGTACATATAGTATACTTTCTGGCTATTATGAGTGGCATCTTCTCCTAGAGAGGCTTTTGCAAGGATGCTATATAGACTGGACGGGAGATTGGATTACCAGTCCTTTCCTGTGCCATACCATGTAGGGCTCTTACATTTGGGGTTTTGTCCGCATTTAAATTACAATATGGACGTTGCATGTGTACTGTTGGGGTGTTTGTTGTAGGCCTCAGTAGTTTGGTTTGTCTGGCTTTGAGGTGCAATGGTTATGTTAAGCATGCTAACAAGTGACTTGGAACCGAGACCTTAAGTATCAATGGGGAGGGCGGCTGTGGTCCCAAGATACCCGCATATGGACCCAAACTTTCAGCTCACGACGCTACCCATTTCTGATTTTGCGATTGACAATGCACTTACTTTACTGACCGTCCTATATTTGATTCTAGAGTTAGCGAGGGGGAAATACCTGTGACGTTTGGTTAATTTGAGTACCAAAACGACAATATGGTGTCCGCATTTCAATTTGAACTCGCTCACAAAGAGATGCGTAGTATTGGACCCTGTTGGCGCTTGTTACATATACATCTCACAGCTACTGTGAATAGTGTTGGACAAATGCGCTGATACATGTAGTGGTGATAGCGTCGTAATGTTTTTCAGTGGCGGAACCAGATGGGGACATGGGACTGCTGCCCCCCCCCCTTTGTGGGGAATCTTTCCCCTAAAAATATAGTGACTTTCTGCAACACTGACAATTTACAGTGAAAACAACATGGCCTATACCCCCCGACAGATTATATTCCCCCCCCCCCCCCCGAAAAGAAGCGGGTTATGCCACTGGTAAATTTTGACTCAACAATGCTCACAGATGTAAGGTGTAATGAGTGTACCTTATCTTTATTCTGTTTTCTATGTAAAATACGCATAAATTGGTAGGTCCTCAACTCTAGCAAAATTTAAATCATCAGTTCCACTAATATTTGTGATCTGTAAAACAGATTTGTTGAGACACATAAAAATTCAATGCAGCGAATCTCTGCATTAAAATCATTTTACATCAACTGCGGCAGACATCAATTTGTTTTTTATTACTGGCCATATTATTGTAGTTGCATATTTTTTGAAATGACAGATGTGGAAATTCACAAAAAAAGCAAGACCATAGACAACTCATTGTTAAAAAATTATCTGAAAGCAATCTGCAAACTTTATACATTACTGCTGTTTAAAATGTGCTGTTTCTACAAGTCTAGGCAGTGTTTGCCAACGTGTGGGCTCTTAAAAATATTTCGTAACCGTCATTTGTTTATGGTTCACTAA